>JAOEHY010041952.1:0-16158 GCA_025447955.1 Psilopsiagon aurifrons
GTGTCCCTGCCCATGGCAGGGGGGTTGGAACTTGATGATCTTAAGGTCCTTTCCAATCCTAACTATTCTATGATTCTGTGATTTTTAGTTATCATTGTTCTGCCATTAATATTCTTAAAGTGCTCCCAAAAATACATGGGAAGAAGGCAGGGCAACAAGAGGTAGTCTTCCATGTAATCATTTTAATAAAAGCAACCAGATATTTAGAACTGCTGAGTTCTCACTAGCTTTCCCAATGTAAGGTGCTTCATCTGCTGTGACATGGAATCTTTAAATATTTAAGAAGCGTACCAAATGTTTTGCAAATGCTGCCAAATATTTGCAGAAAAATTTATCTGAGCTCTATGGTTATAGCAAAAATCACCTACAGACCTCCCATCTTAGCCATAGCTTTGGGTTCTGTGCTGTTGGTATTTCTTCAGACATGTGCATTCAACAACTGTGAGCAAAAAGAAATTCAGTGACTTCTCCAAGATCGCATAGTGAGTAGGCAGTCTCTCTCTATATCTGCTAATACAGAAGCTAGAGGCCGAGGCTGTGTTTTTGCTGCTCAGGAGCAGCAGTCCCTGCAGTGGCTTGTGCATGGAGTATGCTTCATCTCTTGCCCAGGCGGCTCCCTGGCAGAGAGCCTGGAGCTGGCCTCTCTTTCTGCCTGCTCAGTGGCCCCACAAGTGGGCTGTGCGTGCTGCTGCGCCTCCCTCCCTGTGCAGGCAGCGAGCGATTAACCATAGAGACCATGCTGCACAAATGGGCTTATTGAAGGGCAGAAAAAAGCTACAAGCTCATTTTTCATCCTACCCTCTACCTTAGTATTACAATACACTCTAATTCCTTCATCCCTCTGCCCGTTAGCCCAAGTTTCTGTTGGCCACCTGGTGTGCGAATTACAATTCCGACCTTCATTACATGATAATATTTTCTGCCCAGTATCTGTGCCTTATTCAGTGCATGGATATATAATATTTCCTTTTATTTTTATTCAGTATGTGACTAGAGATCTTACTTAATTCACACTATTCAAACCCTCCTCAGAACAGAGATTTGTCAATTTTCTCAGTGGCTGTTCTGATGTGCTCAGTTTCAGAGTATTTGGATATTTCACAAATGTAATGGATTAATTTTCACAGCACCCAGCTGAGATGCTACATTATTATTAGCCCTTTGTAGGGACCTAGAAATGAAGGTCAAAAGCTAGCTAGGTAATTTTGTGTTCCAGGCTGAAATGCCAAGAGCCTAATTGCTTGGGACTTCCTGCAGTACTTTCTACAATCCTAAAGACTGCAATTCCAAGAAACTTCAGTAAGAGTGTCCAGTGAAATCAACATTGAATGTCGGACAGGTGCTCCCAGAAAGGCATTTATGCCACTGCCTTTCTACCATCCCACAAAGGCTTTCCATCACTTACTCCCATGATCTCCACACTGCGCAGCCTGTGATGTGCCGCACAGTCTTCTACCTTTGACATGACCAAGCAGACTTTTGCAGCAGAGAAGGAGGGAAGCCAGGCTGACTTTCAGCCTCTGTGATGCTGCTGATTTCCACTGTACCATCCAAGAGCCTGTCTGCCCCTACAGACTACTAGTAAGAGGGGAATAAATCTTTCCCTGCATGGTATCAGCATGGAGAGAAATCTTCAGACATCCTAGCCTCTCAGGCCAGGCCTACCAACATGACCTATGTGTGTTATCCTCTGGGGACTGGATGCCACCTCCTGCAGAAAGGCCTGGCTAAAGCCAAGAAAGCATATCAGCATCTGGCACTATCCCTTGGTGACAGCAATTGGGCAATCCTCCATGGGTTTTTATGTATATGAGGGCTATATCCGAGAGATAAACCGTTACTAGGTTAAGCAAACCAGAAAGCTTCTATTCTCCTCTGTCACAGGTGACTAGAAAAAGAAGCTTTCATAACCATCTTTAAGTATTAATCGATGCTTTGTTGCTACCAGAAAGCCAGTTTCTTGTGTTACCTAGGGCACCAAACTAACAGACAGCTGCCAAGTTCCAGCTCAAGAGCAGCTCGAAGTGTGCAGGTGTGGGTTGTGGCATGCTGAGTACAAACAAAATCTCAGTAGGGCTGCCTAGCTATTGAATACTGGTAAGTTTCTGTTGCTGACTGATTTTTCAGAACTTTGCAACATGCCTGAATTCTGGATGATTTCCTATGGAA
The DNA here is from genome assembly GCA_025447955.1 of Psilopsiagon aurifrons. Lineage (NCBI taxonomy): Eukaryota > Metazoa > Chordata > Aves > Psittaciformes > Psittacidae > Psilopsiagon > Psilopsiagon aurifrons. The sequence continues at coordinate 2,170 of JAOEHY010041952.1, forward strand.
TGAAGACAGAACAATCCTCCAAACCACAGAGATCCCCTAATTTCTCAGTGGAACGATTGCTTTAACATGCAATTGTTATATGCACCCACTCCCACCCTGCACAACTCCATACCCGTCAGTGTTTAAGAGGCATTTGGATGATGCCCTTAATAACATGCTTTAACTTTTGGTCAGCCCCTGAAATGGTCAGGTAATTGGACTTGATGATTGTTGTAGGTCACTTCCTATTGAAAAATACCATTCCATTCCATCCTATTCCAGTCTATCCTATCCTGTCCTATCCTAGTCTATCCTTCTCCTTTCCTTCCATTCCATAATCCATCATAGGCAACCTCAACCAGTCTTAAATGGAAAATGTAAGTCAACATCAATCAACTCCAACTACATTAATTTCTGCAAAAATAGCTATATAGAAAAAATGTTTAGTAATGCTACTTTAGCCTTATCATCACAACACTGACAGAAACCAGTTCATTTGCAGTATATTTGCACTTTTTAACAGAGTTCATAATTGCAGATATGTATGACACAGAAAGTGCTGGGACTGTTTCGCAGTGTCATGAACCAATATTGAGTGAGTTTTACCCACTTTCTGTGATCTCCTGTTTCATTTGAAATCGGTGAGTTACAGAGAACTGGAAACAGTAATTACATTTTTGAAGAGTAATTAAATGATCAAAAAAGAAAAATTGTGGTGCACACATTAAGAGCTTTACAGTTATGGATAAATCCATTCCATAAATGATTAAATATGCTCAGCGCCTTTTGAGGACTGTGGTGGTAAACCCAGATTAGATGGCAGCTCTAAATAGGAGCAAAATAAGGAGTTTTATATTAGATCTGGAAAACCAACATCCCTTAAACCTTCAAGACAGCAGACATCTTCCTGTTTTAATGGTATTGCACAGAGCACTCTCCTTTGGTTTTGCTCTGTTCTGGTTTGATCCCTAGCTGATATTTCTGGGTTTGAAACCACTGTCACCAAATGTACGCAGTGCCAGGGAACTCAATGAGGTTGCAAGTACACAATATTTTTTATTCAGTAAAAAGATCCATACAGAATATTTTTATGCTTTATGAACAGAGAATAATAACCTTTCTAAATTTATTTAAAACTTCCCAGAGAACACTACTGTAGAGAGAGGATTTTCTAATGAACTTGGTAAAAGCTTGAAACTATGCATAATTATTTAATTATTTTCTAATTCCATATGTCAAGATTTGTTTTGTAAACCTAATTCACATAATCTCCCCTCCCATTTTGTTTAATTCTATTTAAATTACATGGACCTTTTCCATTTAAGTTGGTGTGCTAATTCCTGAAGATTCCTTATTAATTTTACTTTAAGGAAGTAAAAATGCTTTTTAGCCTATCTCTAAGTCTAGCAAAGCATGGCCTTAAATGGCTGACTTCAGGTACATTCTTATGGAGGAATCATATATCTCATCACTGTCAATCTGGCCAGTGTTATTCTATTAATCCACTTCCTTTACCCGTTTCTCCACCACGTTAACCCTGAATACATATGTATGCGTAATGGATGGGTTTGATTATTTGTTTTCAGCTGATGGGACATTTGTAAATATATACACAAGAAAAAAAATGTGACTGCAGTGTCATGGCAGAACACAGATGCAACAAATAAGAAATGGTGCTATATTTGTAAGCACAGCGGAACAGCACTTTTTCCAGCTCCAGGTGCAAACCGGCAGGACTTCAAGCACTTTCTCTCCTACCTGTCCCTGTCCTGAGCTCTGGAGAGGGCACAATCAGTGATGGAAGAATAGGAGGTTGCAGTGCAGGACAATGTGTATGCAGTGTCAGTGAGAAGTGGATTCTTTCCATGAAAGCCAGCATCCTGGCTGCTTTTCCTGTCCACACTGCAAGCCAAGACTACAGCCACCATCTTTGGCCTAGTAATACTAAAAAAGAAATCTCAAATGTTGGACTCAAGTTTTGAGTGAACTGATAACTTTCATGAAAGACTTCAAATCATTTTAAAGCAATTTCTGGAGTTCAAGAATGAGCCAAGCTATTTGTAAATGTTTTGGTTTTCTCCCTAGGTGAAGGTTTATGTGAAGACATCTGTTAGCTGGCCCTAACTTTTAGCTCACATAGCCTCTCTGAAATCAAAAGAAGCGGTGTAGGAAGAAGACAAGCTAACAAAGGGGAATTAAATGAATAGCATGAAGTAATAGGAGAAAGTTATGTTGCAAGGTTGATTTTCACAACTTCAGGCTATTGCAATTCTCAAAAAAAGAAAAAGAGAAGAACTGATTTGCTGATTGCCGACCGCTACAGGTGATGGGTTGCTGTTTCATTAATTGCATAAAATTTCTTGACTGCCATTTTGCATAGAGTAAAAAACTGTTTTTCAGAAGCTCTGAAATGTTAGTGTAGAACATACCAAGAAACTTCAGCAAAATCTCAGGGTTACATTGTGATACTATAAAAGAAGTCGATGCAGCTGAGCTTACTGTGTGTCCTGTGTAAATTCACAGCTACAAGATGTTTGTTTAACTACTTTACTGAAGCACAGTCATCATCATGTTTCATCTGCAACATGAAATCATAAAGAGTCCCAACAAGTTTGACAACTTCTTAGCCAAGGGAGAATTATGTTTGTCTGTAGCTAATGTTAGCATTAGATTATTTTTTCCACACAAGCCATTTATTAAGTAAAACATATGCTTTTGACTAACACAAAACACTTTATTGCAGACTGAAATCAGTGAAAAGTTGTGAATGAAAATTTTTACTTATTGCACACTTATTGTGTACTATATAAAGTCATTAATATTTCTTTTCTATTTATTTTAGGGCTAATCTGATCTAAACAGTCCAAGAGAAGTCATCAGTTAGATTCACAAAATACTGGAAGAGGCTGTATCCCTTGATACAACATTAGGCTTTTACCCAAGACATGGAGAATATACTTCAAATTCTCCTTTCTTCTTAAGACATCTGCATCCACTGCTCCTGCTTTCTAAGCATCTCACTCCCCTGTTATATTCTGCCACTAACTATAAAATACTAATTACAGAAATGAAGTCACCAAAGCACAAATGCACACAGGAAGGGGCAGCAGCCATCTTATAAAGTCCTGCTTTGTCTCAGTGATAATATGGGTGTTTAATACTTCATACAGAGCAGGGCAGGAATGTGGTGAGAAATGTGGGAACCTTTTGAAAAGAGCAGAGAATTCAACCCTGGGACTCTAGCCAAATGAAGTGACCTACCTTCAGTTTTATAGAGGCTAACGTCATGCTCGTCTTTTCATGACCACACAGTTGAGTGTGATGCCTGATACTCAAATTAAACACTTTGTTTACAAACAGATGAAAGTATCTCATTTAAATTTTTCATAGTAAAGAAAGAAAAAGCATAACTTTTTGTCTTTTTTTTCCACTGTTCAATTTTAGCAGATCTGCCAAAAAAAGAATTATGTTCTCAGTGAGCATTTATATCATTGGTGTCTTCCTCAACGTATAAAAGTAGCATAAAGAGAACTGTTTCAGGAACGAGCAATTGCCTTTAGTCCAAGATTATAAGGAACTGAGAGACAGTCAAAAGGACAGCTGAGATTGCAGTGTAAATCATCTAAGAAAGGTAGGAGGAAAAAGTGGGACCTTGCAATAGCTTCTGGCTTGAATCTCCAGTGCTCTAATCTAGATACTGACCACCAGAGTGCTTATTCCTTTATTAGTAAAATAATTGCAAAGAGGTTTTGTCAACCAGAGTAACTACATTAAGAAATTGTCAGTATTTGTATTATATCCGTGTTACAACAGCTCCCAACAAATGTTTCTGTAGAGCTGGCAATTTGAATTCAGATGGAATAAACAAATAAAATTAATGGAGAGACTGGAGAAGAGGACAGGAGGGAAACAGAGATAAGAACACTTAGTCGCATAGACTATGTACATGCATAATTGCAGCTCTATTTATAAACCACAACTAAACATGATATATTAATGAGGTTGGCAATCCCTGCTGTCCAACTGCATAGCTGTTAAAGGAAGGACAATTTGTCTGTAAAGAGAATTTTCCTGCACCCCGCTGTGTTGCTGAGAGGGATTTTGTAAGTGCCATGGGGCTTATTCAGTTTCATAATTCTGCTGGCTTTACCTTCTTGAGTCAGCTATGCAAGGATAGAAGTCATACCTCTTATAGCTACATACTCTCTTTCATCTAGTCTTACACGTTTACAGCAACTAAGAGAGTCCTTCCCTCCCCATTCTCTACAAGGGGACCACTTGACATATCAGGATAGAAAGCATATTTGTAACACAAGTAAGTTAAATGTTGCCTTTTTTTTTTTTTTTACTGGCAGGATTTCTTGTGATTCCTATTTTAGTAAGAATATAACCTGTTCTAATATGCATATACCTTACATGGTAGTAAACAAGTTTCAGTAATAAAAACTGCCTTGATATCAGTCTTCTCGCTTCTCCTGTGCCTCATGAAGCTTAATCCTGATTTAAAAGACTAATCACTTCTTATTGTACTGGGATTTGCTGTTAACATAATTCTCTATGCAATTTTTCACTTTCCATGTGACCCTCAGCCCTAGGCACAGATGTGCTGCTCTCCTTAGGCTGATGCTTCTACTCCTAGGGAGCAGCGAGTGGTGGCTGTGGGGCTGGGGTGAGCTGTGCTGATGGATGCTGTGGGGCCAACATGTTCACAGGAAGCACACACGTGTGTGCCTGGTTGAATACTTTCCTGACAGATAATTCTGCCTCCCAATTGCCATAGCTGCCTCCTTCTGTGTTGATTCTGGGAGACCAAGCTCACCTCTGCTTTTGTTCCCACATGGTAGGACTTGAATACAGGCAGAAATTAGCTGGTTTTGACAGTAGCAGTCAATAAATGGAGGTTCATCTCCCATCTGACCCTCTTCCCTTCCCTCATTTCCCACAGTGGTTTTGAATTGGTTTTGAGGCTGGTATAAATAAGACAAATCCTCCCAATATTCTTTGCTGGTAGGATGCTTGCACTCTGTGAACAGTCTACAGTACAGAGAGGAATCAGCTCAGAGCAGTGGGGGTTGTTTATGCTTCATGAGTAAAGCTGCTGGTAGGTGGGTGGTGAATTCACAGGTAGAAAGAAGATGTGCAGGAGCTGCAGCCTCCCTGCACCCCATGGGAAGTGCCTGCGTAGCCTGCCTCCTAAATAAGGTGCTTGGCACTGGGATCTCATCACCAGCTCAAGAAAGCCATAAAACACAAGCCACTGGGAGCAGCGTCAGGGAGGTATGAATATCTGCTTGTCCTCTTCTTGTACTTCTAACTTGGCATCTGCTGCTGGTCATGTAGCCGGCTAGATAAATCTTAGTCTGAGGAGAGCTGTTCTTGCATTTTTATGGTCTTGACAACTGCCATCCTAAGTTCTCACATTATGGGAGTCAAATCCAAAAACTGGCCTCGTCACTTACTTTGCTCCCCTCTCCTCAAGTCTCTCATCATACACCACCCTTTCAACTTCAGGCTTTTAGGCAATCTTAAAAGTTATTTTCCATCTTTGTTTTCACACTGCCTTATGTCCCCTGGGACTAGAATGGGAATAGCCGAAATACTATGAGAAAGCCTTTCTCAGGCTATTTACGGCTTATCCAGAAGCAGAAAGAACTAAAAAAAAGTCATAAAAAACCAGTTCTCACAGGACTGGCCAGCCCAATTTAGCAGATAAAAGGGATTCAAATAGCTTCAAGAAACATTCAGACTTTTGTGTGGTTCTCAGTCTTGACCTTTTTCAACAATTTATGATTTACTGACCACAATCTGTATTTAACATCACTGTTAGGAGATTGAGATTTTTTTCTTTCTTGGGTTGTCTGACTAAATTTTACCCTTCTTTAACACGGCGCATTTTCCAGTCAGTGAAGAAAGGTGTGTGTCTAACTTATGTGCGTTGCGCCCTCTTCTAGAGCCATCAGAGATGACACACTGGACCTGGGCTCCTAATTTAGGCACCTGCTAAATGCCTAGGATTTAGAGTGTGGAATAAACCCTAGGCATTTACCAGGTGCCTAAATCAGCCTTCACCCTCAAGGTTGCTGGGGAAAAATCATGCCCCAAAACAGGAGAAGTCACGGCAAAAAGTCTCAATGCTGTGGTTCCACTCAACAAGTGAAACTTGCTTTTTAGGCCATAAGCAAAGTTATTTGTGAAATAAATAATAATAATAAAAAACAATGACAGTTTTCAAGCTTTTACATAGTGTTTTTTCAGAGAGATGGCTGAGAGGCTGTCCAGAAGGTGAGAAGAGTGCTCATTTTTGTATTTCATGCTTTGTTTGGAAGCTAATAGGAATTGGTACTGGAGAGGATCCAGTACGGATAAATGCTTTAGCTTCTATGTTTTCCCTAACAAGAAATTTCTGATCAGATGTAACAAGAACAGATCCAACAGTGTTGTAAGATTACCTACAGTCCTTGAGATGCAACACTGCTCTCAGTAAATTCAGTGGCAGAACTCCCATCAAGTTTAGCTGGATCCAGGTTTGGCTCAGATAATTTTGTCAAGAAAGATCCTTTTCCCTGGCGTGTCTTTAAAGAGCAAACAACACTTTTATTACAAAAATTTAGAGCAGTGACATGATTCCAAGGAGAGTCTAAACTCACCCACCAACCAGATAATCAATCACAAATCCCTGATGAAAACCCTTATACAAAAATGCGCTTTTGCTCTGAAGCTTTGAGCAGGTACATAGCTGCCTACTCAGGAGTGCTGTGGTACCCTTAGCTGAATTAAATCTCTTATGGAAGACCTTACCAAAGCCTGATTTACACTATTGAGAAGCAGCCCGCATTGCAGTCATACCCATCACCTTCAATCACATATCTACAAGTGATTAGGAAGAAGAAATGAATGGACTACTAACAGTATGGGAGCAGTCTGTAGTTCAACAACAAAAGGGTAGAATGGGAACCAGCAGTGAAGCTGATGAATTTTGAGGATTTCAGGATAAATTAATAGATAGTTGAGTGCAGTGCAGATTTCCTACAGCTAAACCTCAGGCTGAAACAAAATCTCCTGTTTGCTTCCATCTCAGAACTAATATTTGCGGTTAACACTGCGGCCACCAACTAGCTCAGCAAAATAAACACAAGGAGGTCATCACTGATTTTTGAAGCAGCAGATTTGGGGATCTGCTCTCTTCACACTCTGCTTGTGTGGATAATGTTTCTTTTTTGTTTATGGCATAGTAAAATGATTTTCTGAGCTAAGTTAATGTGAGGGCCTCAAAATGTCCCTTTGCATAATATGAATATGTTGAGCAAAAATTAAGTAGAGCTATGACAATCAAGGGAGCCTTTTAATGACAGAAAGAGTAAATAGGCTGGACAAGTTTAAGTCTGCATTTGTAAAGATCTTCCATTCCAGATACAGCTAAAAGAGAGTGAGTTGGACCCCGGAAGGGAGACATGGGCAGATTCAGTGGAAATTCATGGAAAATTAATGGCAAATTCCCACTGGTTTTTGTTTTCTTGGAGCTTTCTTTGGTTGGTTCGTTGTTTCTTTTTCATTTTGTTTTCTGGTTGGTTGGGTTTTTTTGTTTGGTTGCTTTTGTTGTGTTTTCATTTTAGTTGTTGTTGAGGGAGCAGGTTGGTTGTTTTTCCCCCCTCCTTCTAAGTCATTAGAATTGCCCTGGAGAAACAGAGAGTTTACTCAGGATAGAGGCAGGAATTTCCAAAGTGTGGGTGGAATTTGGGTGCAGTGGTGGAATGGAGGGAGGCACTGTCAATTTGAGGGTGGAGAAAGAAAGTAAGGCCAATATGGTGTATGTCAATTAGTTGTGAAAAGGTGGCAACAAACCCAAGGAGGTCATGGAAATCTTAGGTTGCATGCTTGTATGAAGAGACAAAGACATATCCCATGCCGCACTCAAGAGGAGACTTAATTCTGTTCATTTTTATGCTGACCCAAGAGAAATCCTTGTCTGAGTGATACAAATAGTCATCCTGCTCTGTTTGTAGTACTTCCAGTCAAAAATAGCTGGGACAGGAGGGAGTCATGGAATGAAAGCAGTTTGCTTATGAAAACGTCTTTTTCCTGTTTGTGTATAATTTACATACACACCCACACACTCATATGTCCATGGCCACATCTCGCAGACGAGTTTTTTTCCCTGAAGAGGCTCAGTAGAGCAACCACTCATAATACTTTCTCACAGTTTTGCTTACTAGCAATGTTTGGAACAAAGAGCCCAGTTCAAAGTCCATTGAAGTCTGTGGAAAGATGCCCATTGACTTCAATGAGATTTGGATCAGGTCCCAAGTCTCCCTTATTTAGAAGTTGGAAAATAGGCTGCAATTTCTTAGCTGTATGTGCTGGGCTAACTGGGCCTGAAACTAAGTGCTCATAAAAGCCCCACATACCCAAGCCTGTACCTTGCAAATGAGTTGTTTCTCTCTGCTCATGGATCATTGAGTTCTTCAAAGTCAATCAAACAAGTAATGCCTTTAGTCATTGGATTTTCTGTCCTTACAAGGTTTGGCAGCTCTCAGAGATGTTATCTGCAAGATGTAACCATCCCTGTGGGCATGCCGAAGGTACAAATTTGGTCCTCTCCAACAACAAAAAATAGGCTTTTTTTGAAACTGGAAGTGTATTCTGATGAAAATATTTTCAGGTTCTCTTCTGCAAAATAGATATTCTTCAATCCTCCATTAGGCTTGAAAGTAGTGTCTGTGGTTTAGTCTTGGCATTAGCACTTAAATTTCATCCTAAAGTAGAGTTTTATCAAAGCAGTTTTGCAAAAGGTTTAAATTAATCATCAGTGGAAGCTTTTGCATGATGAGGGAGACATTGAGGGTGCTGTTTCTAATCCCCTTCTTTTTTTTCCAGGCTTAATTTCATTTTTAACTGTAATAGCAATCTAGCACAGTAGAATTTTTTGTTTTGTTTTTAATCAAGTCCTTAAAATTACTATTTCAAGCTTAGAACAGGTATGAATAAGAATAGGCTATATCCTGTCTTTCATCTATGAATAAATCTGCATTATTTTTAGGCTTTTTAGTGTCAACAAGAGTTTTTCCATTGATTTCAATGTGAATTTCATTGATTGCGAGCTCAGAAGAAGGACTGATGGGGGACAAAGGTAGCTTTAAGCTGAATGTTAGCACTCTGCTACTTCCGTACCGAAAGGAATACATTCCAAGTCTACAGTTCTATGCAGTAATACATTGCTAAAGTGACATAATTATGTGAGTGGCATAAGTTTTATGATACCCTTAATTATTAATTTATTTAAGTGTTTGGGGGTTGCTCTTCGTGTGACAGATGCACACACTTGTGAAGCCACCAGCTGAACTGTCTGATTTTTAAAATAAGGTTATTTATTTTTGAAAAAAAAACCAGATATAGATAGTTGTTTCATGGTTTTCAGTTTAAATTTCGCTCAGACTCACAAGAGACTTTATTTAATTTTCTTATCTTCATTATATTTTGATGGGAACTTAATTGTTTTAGAGAAAAAAAATAGCTTCTCCACTTGCCTGTGTTGAACACAAGAAGAGTATTATGCACTAATTATAAGGAGTGAACAACAACTGACGTCAACAGAATTTGTGTGACTGTGCATATTATAAATGAAAGCAGAGTATTATACAACAGCTGGAAGACAGTCTAAGAAATAGCTTTTTGAATACCATGTTAAAGAACATGCTGACTAACACATTCATAAAATTCAAGAATCTCTACACAAATAGTGCTCGTCTACTGACTTTTGCGTAGCCTGGGAAATGTAAATTAACTGATTTTCATGCTTGTTCTGCCGAAGTGTAGTGATTCATATTTAAATACATCAGTTATACTCTGATTAGAAGTTGACTTGAACTGCAATGAAGCCTGACACAGGCGGAGTCCAAAGAGCTCAGGATAGCAGTCACACCTATAGTCACTATGAGTGTACGGCTAATGACACGCTGGGAAGGAAACTCATCACTAACTCCTGGATTTTGAAAAACAGATGAAGCCCAACATCTTCCTACTTTTTGTGCACAATAATGCGTGATCAAAGAAAAAGAGCACCCTAACATTTCATCTTTGGCTGCATTTTTCCCACTCCATTCTGGGTGTAATTGATGTTCTCTTATTGCAACCCTATGTGAACAGGGACCGGCTTTGTGTTAGGAGAGTTCCTGCAGACAGGAATGGTAAGCTTAGAAGAAATCTGGGGGAGAAAAGACCATAGAGAAAACAGCAAAGTCAGTTCCAGGCTAGGGAATTACTTAAGGGAAAAAAAAGTGAAACAAAATGTTTCTGTTCATATATCTGAACTCATAATCGCATAATCCACAAACTAGCAGTGTACAATGCTTGTACACAAATTGGTTTGTGCAGACATTTGAGAATAGACCTCTCCAAAGCCCCAGTCTATAAGCTAAAACAAAGATCACCAATAACATCTGTTCAAAGCATAGACACTGTCTAGAAATATAACTAGTCTTTACTGTAAAATCTTTATTTAATTAGCACACTAACATTCATGATTCTGTGGAATAACCAAGAAACCAAGTGACTCTTAGGTTCTGCTGGGCTCACTGAGGAAAATGGAGCATAAATTGTTCATTAATCAAACACCATTTGCCATTTGCACAGATTGTTGGTGTGATCGACAAGATTATATTGGAAGCTTATTTCAGCAGGTACCTATTAGTGGTCATTATATTTAAGGTAACATCAGGGACCTTTGTCTTCCCAGGTATTTTAGGGGAAGGTTTCGTATTTTTTTGCTGCTGCTGCTGTCCATTCTTCATTTGTGCTTAAAGAGGATTTACTTTGGTAGACTTTGGAGTTCCTTACGAATTTGATACAGCGATTCACTGCAAAAGAATAATACTTTACTCCAGAGCAATATGAGTTTTCCATCTGGGTTTTGTTGTTTGGATTTTATTGGGTTTTTTTTCCTTTATTAAACTGTCAGTGAAGACTACACTCTTACTCTGCAAAACTGTAAAAGATTGAATACCAGAAAACACAGGTGCATTTATACTGCTGATATGCTGATTCTTGGCCGTAGGTAGGCAATTTGATTTTGTGTAACTGAAAATTTAGACCCATATACTTGGTATTGCACCTTCATGTCCTAGATCAGAGTGAGGGGAAAAGGAAATAATCTCACTCGACATAGAGCTTGCCTTCAGGGGCTAAGGTGTTTCACTACAGCCCTAGCATAAGAAACTCCTAAGAATCAGGAAATATGAATGGAAAAATTGTAATCTTTCTTGCATGGAAGCAATCCTCCTGAATATATGCTTTGTAAGAGTAACATGTCAACATATTTCTGAGTTTATATTGCAATTACCCTTTCTGTCTTGGTAGCTTTGATGAAGCCATCTTGAGACCTGAAGTTTGTAATTTTTCTCCAGGTATATGATTTGAACAAATAAAAATACATAATATTTCCTACTTAAGTGCTTTCGGGGGGGTTGGAACTAGATGATCTTTAAGGTCTTTTCCAGGGCAAACTATTCTATGATTCTTTGAACATTCAGGAATTCCTTGGGTCCAGTAGGCTCTAGTCTTTGTTCACTATTGAAATCTATCAAATGTATGAAGCATATCAGTTCAATTCACTTTCTGCTATATTTGATTCTTAAATGTTGTCCTCCAACGTTACACATGTGAATGGCAACTTGCAACTTTTTTGTTGAGTAAAAGACTTCAGTCCTACTAGCTCTGTCAGTCAGTGTCTATTTATCCTTCCAGCAACATACAATCTTTAAAAATTCCCATTGTTACCTGATATTTATAGGCACATTTATTATCCAAAGCATAATTTTACTTGTGGGAAGGCACACAAATGCCCTGCATTGCAGAACATCTTGTTTAGGCTTTTTATCCGCTCCAATATTTTCACTGAATTTATTACTCTTAGATGGGATTCACATCACCTAGAAGGAAAGTATTTGAATGAAGCCACCGGTCACCTTTTATAAGCAACTTATGTAAAAGAGACTTGCAAAGAAGTGATTCATTTCAACAGTCTGGATGTCTGTTCCTCTTTAGGAGGTGACTTTGTCCCCACTGAGATGGAGAGTGCTTAGATGTCATGCCTACCCTTTAAAGAGTAACTTCAAAATGAGACAAATTCTAGACTGATAATTTACAGAAATAATTCACACATTCTAGGTAGTATTCTGTCCAATGTCTAGATCATGTTTAGCTTCTGGTTACAAAGATGTAACCCCAATTTTTTGAAAAGAAAATCACAGATCTGAGAACTCAATTTTTGTAACAAAAATATTTTAATATAAGGAAAACACTCAGTTACTTCCAGAGTTAATGAAAATAATGGTTTCATACAGTGACTTTAATTTAGTTGCACAAACATGAAATAAGAAAACCAATAGTCTATGCAGTTGATGTCTAGGTTTGGGTTCTGACATTAATTGAGCTCAGTTTCCACTCACAGGGTTGTGAGAGTAGAGACCTCTATTCCTCTATTTTTCAATGTAAAAATGCCTATGCAGAAACTAGGTATTTTGGATAACAACAGAAGTTTTGTCTACATAGGATATTAGTCCAAATGTGGGACACAGCAAGGAGCAAACATGCAAGTAAATGAAGCAGAATTCCATTCCGGAGCGTGGAAAATGAAAACAAAAAAACATCCTGTGTTAAACATATCTGGCCCTTTGTTTGAACAAAAATGGTTAAAAAAATCTAAGAGATGTCCTAATCACACCAAAATCTTCTCCAGTGTCAATGTGAATGTAATATGAGCAGTTCTGCAATGGCTAGAGAACCGGACTCTATCTACACAGAGACATCAGCACTGACATTCTGGGACCTCACTCTGTGTTGCAGGAGAAAAGATGTCTTCTCCCATTTTGTTGCATTTAGAGGAGCAAACTTCCTATCTGCAGAAGTCAGAAGTAAATGGATTCCAATAACAGTTTACAACAATGGCACTAATACAAATTACTCTGTTGCCTATGCACCAAACCACAGCTATACAGCTACTTATTCTCTGTGAAAAGAATGAAGAAGCAGCCTAAATACACCTTGGAAGAGTTTCTGGACATTCTGATTACATGTGAAATTCAGTGACTGAAGCAAAATTCTAAACACTGCTCCTTTTATTTATTTATTTTTTTATATATATAATTTTTTTGCCTCTCTTTTATGATCAGAAAGGTTGTAGACATCCTGTGCAGATATGTTCCCTGGGGCTACATTTTCCAATATATGGGACTGTGTGCCCTGGCACTCACAAAATTTCTGACCAGGCAAAAATGACATAACTCAGAACTTTGGGTTTAGGGAAGGACTGCTGCAGTGGATTTTCATTACTTTTCAAGAGGTTGTTTAGAGTCTTGGCAAGCATTACTGGATAAGCAGGATAGTCAGGTCTCATTTTGTTCTTTTAATAAAACCATTAATGCTTCATAGTAAATTCAGCAATGTTCAAATCCCTGAACACCAGGCAACCTTCAACAGCAAATGAATGAAGCAAGATCTTCTGCATCCAAGACTTCATTAACTAAACAGACTGCGTTGCACCTTGCCAAAAAGCAAAAAAATTAAGCAAAATAAGAACCTAAAACATTGGATAAATTATGCCCTAATTACTCAGATGTAAACCAAACAGGACACGTACAGTTTTCTTGCACTTACAGTGCGTAAATATCATGTGGGTGCTATCTTCTGATATGTTGAGATGTTTGCTATGTTGAGAGGTTTTGAACTACAGACTAGTCAGTTGAGCTACAGACCAGTCAGCCTCACCTCTGTTCCTCTCAAAATCTTGGAGCAGATTCTCCTGGAAGGCATGCTGAGGCACATGAAAAGCAAGGTGGTTGGCGACAGCCAGCATGGCTTCACTAAGGGGAAATCCTGCCTGACCAATTTGGTAGCCTTCTATGATGGGGTGTCCTGGTTTAAGCCATAAATCAGTCATGCAGTTTGTTCATTCACTTCCCCCTTTTTCTTCCCTCTGCTCCTGGAGGGATGGGAAGGAGAATCGAAAGAATGCAA
>JAOEHY010041954.1:0-11212 GCA_025447955.1 Psilopsiagon aurifrons
TTCCAAGTGTACTGGACGCCCCTCCAGGTAAAAGCGAACTGTGGCCTGCACTCTGCTGCCAAAGGAATCGAGAAAAATGCATTGGCAATATCGATCGTGGCATACCACTTGGCTGCCTTTGACTCCAGTTCACACTGAAGTTCTAGCATGTCTGTGATGGCAGTACTCAATGGTGGTGTAACTTTATTCAGGCCACGATAGCCTACTGTTAATATCCACACTCCATTAGACTTTTGCACTGGCCATATGGGGTATTAAAAGGTGAGCATATCCTACTGATCACTCCTTGACTCTCCAGTCTGCAGATCAGCTTATGGATGGGAATCAGGGAGTCTCAATTGGTGAGATATTGCCACCCGTCCACTGTTGTGGTAGTGATTGGTACTTGTTGTTCTTCGACCTCCAGCAACCCCGCAGCATAAGGATCCTCTGAGAGACCGGACAAGGTGGACAGCTGCTCAATTTCCTCTGTCTCCAAAGCAGCAGTACCAAAAGCCCATCAGTACCCTTTTGGGTCTGAAGTACCCTCTCCTGAGGTAGTCTATGCCAAGGACGCGTGGAGCCTCTGGACCAGTCACAATGGGGTGCTTTTGGCCTCTCCTCCCAGTCAGGCTGATTTCAGCCTCCAGTACAGTCAACTCTTGGGATCCTCCTGTCACTCCAGAAATATAAATGGGTTCCACCCCTTGAGAGGTTGATGGCAGCAGGGTATGCTGTGCACCAGCATTTACTAGAGCTTTATATTTTTGTGGAAGTGATGTGCCAGGCCACCTGATCCACACAGTCCAGTAAATCTGATTGTCCCCTACCTCCACCTGGCTGGAAGCAGGGCCCCTCTAATAGTCATCACATCGATCACTTACATCTTGTTGACAGGGATTATTCTTTATCACAGGAGCTGGAGTAAAATCAGGTTTTCCACTCCATCTGGGAACCTGCTCACCAGAGGCTGAAGCCACAGCCTTCCTAGGGTGATCAGCCTTGACCTTTGTTGTCCTTTTCAATTCACACTTCCTCCAAAACTGAAGTAGGCTTTCCATCCCACTTCATCATGTCTTCTCCATGATCCCGCAGGTAAAACCACAGGCTTGTCTGATGGCAGTGGTTATTTATAATTAATTGATTAAACACAGTTACAGATTTCTTTGTTCTTTCCCTCTCCTCTTTGGCCGTGTTTTGGTTTGGTTTTGGGTTTTCTTTTGTTTTGTTTTGTTTTGCATTGGTGGTTGTTTTGTGCGTTTTTTGCCTTTTTTTTTTTTTCCCTCCAGATCACCTAGCTTCTGAAAATTGCCTGTACACAGTGTCTGCAGGCTGATTTCTGAGCCTGTCTTGATACTCAGGAATATTTTCATGATCTCTACCCCTGTTTGGCCATTCCTTTTTCTTCTACATAACAGCATTGGGTCCTACAGTTGAGATGAGTTTTTTTTAAGTAGTTGTAAGCTCAAGAGAAGACATGTGTAACTACCATGTCCTTGACCTTGTTTGACCTCTCTCTTTCTCATGCCCTGTGTATTGAGGTATCTAACATGGGGTTTGGTTTCTGCTTAAGTCCCAGTTTGGATGGAGCCTCAACTGCCTGTTTCACCACAGTGTGCCTAGGACCTGGTGACTCTACACACACTAACAACAGGAGTAATGAGGGACAGGACACATAGCTTCCATTTTCCTCCTGCGTGCCATATGTGAGGTGACAACTGCATATGCAGAGAGAGGGTTTGCTCTCCAGAATACTTTTCTGGCTGTCAAGAACATGCGTAGAGTTAAGTTGAGTTCTTCAGTTTGTTGATATATTTTCCCTTTCCTGATAGAAGAAAAGAGACTAGCTGACTGAAGGAAGAATTTCTAATAGGTATGTCCCTTTAAAATGAATCACCACAGGCGAAGCTCTGTTCGATATATGTAGGCCAATTCACCAGTTTAACACTGTTCAAATGGGAATTATATCCTTCTGCTTCCAGGCAGACGTTTACAATCAAATGGTACAAATGGTACATGGCACATTCACTGGCTGCAATCAAGAAGGTTTGAATGCTATGGCGGTTTTTAATTTGTAATGTCTATAAATTCCTCCCCTGAGGGTCTGACAAATGGAACCATAAAAAGTTTTTATTAGTAGGCTCAAAGTTGCCATGTATCTCCTGCTGGGAGGTTTCCAGAGGTCTCAAAATTTATAACAGATCAAAACCAAATTGCATTAAGTCATTATATAAAAGGAGGGACAGAAGGATTATTACAAAAAATATGTGTTTCAAACCTTTATTTGGAAATCAGGGCTTTTTATTTGAAATGTGAAAGTGTATGAGTTAGAAAGATGATTATTGTATTTTCATTGGCTTCAGAAGAACTAGTGGTCCAGTCTGCACTTGTTAAATGAAACAGAGAATATCTAGAGAGGGCAGAAGGCTTGTCTGGCAGGTAAGGGCGACAGATAAAACAACGGAGAAGAAGACTGGCCACTGGCTGAGTGCTGGTGTCAGCCTAGCTACAAACAACCTGTATAATGCTGAGATTTAACTGTATTGTACTTGCCGTATAATTAATTCATTTAAGTGTTACAGAAGTGCCTTTGTCATTTTAAATCTAAACAAATCCCTTTGTTCATTAGGGGGAAATACAGTATTTTGGGGGGTGTGCTTCTTTTGAAAGCTCAGGCACTTAACTGGATCTCCAGGTGGACAGCTTTCCTGCTGCAGACTGGTATCAAAAGCAAAACTCTTTACCTGGCAGCAGCTCTGCCCTGCAGGTGCCTTTTCTGCATAACTAAGGCAGCTTCTGCTGGGCAGAGCGTGACTCAGGCTTCAGCAGTCCCTCTCCTGGCCGAGCGTGTGAATAACTATTCCTGAATTCCAGGAGAAAATTCCTTTATTTTTTCCTCATACTTCATTGTTTTTTGCTGAAGAAAGTATTCTAGCTTCAAGGCTTATGAATTCTGTTGCATTTACCACTGTATTTTCTTCTTTAAAATAAGGGTATTGTGTTTTATAAAATCAGAGAATGATATTTTGCACAAACTTTTCTGTATTTCTGGCATATAATTCTGGATAAGGAACGGGAAGTGAGTGGACAGTGATTGCAAGCTACTCTTTTAACTGCATCCCATATAAATAAAAGCCCAAAGTCATTGCAAACTAGTCTCTGTATTTAGTCTTATCTATTTACCTTATTTTAACTAAACAAGGTGGAAAAGAAGGCTATAAACTTCTTTGGGGAATACATCCCCTGTAAGAAGGGAAGTGAGGGAGGATTCCTGACCATTGAGAATGGCTTTGTCAGATGATTGCACTGCAGGAAATCTGTAAGTGTGAAATTCATCTTTAATATAGCAAAACAACAGTATCCAGCCTAGCTTGTAAAGAGCTTTTTCAGTTAAGTACTTATACCCATCTTCCACCTTTGTAAAACTGACTTGTCTTTACTAAAAAGCTTTTGTGTTCCACATTTTCTTGTTTCAATGACATACAGTTCTACGTTCAGGTATGTCTGAAACTTTGGTTTCTACTTTTAGCCTTACATATCAAAGCTCTTAATTGAATTTGTGAGATAATTTTCTTTCCTTATTATGATCTTCCATTAACCTTTCTCATTTCTCTGAGATTTATTATCTATCCTTTGCTTGCCAGTGGCTGGAATATATTTGCCATACACTCTTGAAAGGTCCAGGTATGGATTCTAATCACATTAATTCTTAAAACACTTTGCTAATCTTTTTCATTCATTTTCTACTTTCTTGACCCCTTTTGGGATGGAAATGAACAACACATATCTGCTTAATCAAAATCAGTCCTAATCAAACACAGTTTTCTACACTATATATATATAAAAATCATGGCTCACTGACGGAGAAAGAATAAATTTGAGTAGTGTTTCAAAGAAATTAGTGATGTTTGGACCAGTAATTCTTACTATAAAGTTATAATAAGCTGCTATTTTATTAAAAATATTGTCTTAAAAACACTTCGGCAGTTTCATAAAAATATTCTCCCATTCGGCAGAAAATCTCCACACTTGATCTTCATGCATGCATATATTTTCATGAAATTTGAGAAACCTCACTTACTTCTGATTTATGTAAGAACTTATTTTACCCCTCTGAGGCATTCATAGTATATATTGTTGGAAAATATACAACTGTGATATCATTGAATCCATATTGAGCACTAAGTGGGGAAAATCCTAAGCTTATCAAAAACGAAATAAGACGCAGTCTGTTCTCTCTGCCTTTGGAAGAAGGTAGAGTTTGTCTCAACCCAATAAGAAATCTCAAAAATAAAAATCATTATAAGTTTAAAAACTTTGGAGCAGACATGGTAAATACTTAGCATAATCAAAATGCTCACCCAACATATTTTAACACTCTATCCTCTATCTTAACCATAACCAGCTGACAGACTGAGGTTGCCTGGAAAAGGCAGGTCTCATATGTATTTGAGATGGAATCAGCATAAATTATTTGTTCGACTAAAACCCAATTTTCTGTAAAGACAGCTCTGTCCAAAAACTTGACAGAGGTGGCATTTAAATACCTGTGCGATAGAAGTTATCTCTGTTGGCAGGCTGACATTCATCAGGCTCTCATGATAAAGTGTGCTCCTCATTTTTGTACCACGTTTGTTGTAATATTATTGCTAACATTAATTAGTTTTTACTTTTCCTCTACCACCAAGCAATAGTGCTGAAACATTTAGAGACTTATAGAGGTAAAATGTATTACTCTGCTTTTGCCTAAAGCTTTGCAAGTCACTGCTTTCTTTCAGTAGACCATACCACTGGGGATGATGAAAGAGGGCTTTCCAGTCAATACTTTCAAAGTTAAAACAAAGAATATAAAACATATCCCAAACCAGAAAACACCCAGGAAATGGACTGCTGTTCAAAGTGCTGCTTTGCTCCGTTTTTCTTACCAACTACTGTGTTTGTCCCTCCCTCAGTCTCCTGTTCCACTTTGCTAGAAACCCTCTAATTTCTTGAGTGTATCTATTAAGGACCTGTGGACACCCACACCTTTGGTCTTTCAGTGGTAATACCTCTTTTTTACTTTGGTGTTTTCTAGAGACACCTCATCAGAGATTCCTTTCTCTCTTTGCCTTTTGTTCCCCAGCCTTTGCTATAGCAGGCACAAGAAGACAAGTCTTTACTTTCTTCAGCAATACAAGTAGTCCTGTAATTTCAGTGGCCCTTTTGAACATGCATTTCAGGTTTCAATTTCTCCTTCTGAAACATCAGTTTAAAAATTGATCCTTAATATTTTTGACAGGGTCACACAAGCATCTTATGCTCAGACTTTATTTCTCCTGCAAAAAAATTCCTGGTGTGTCCTAGGATCACATTTACTTTGTGGTGTCACTTTACATTAGTGATTCAGAACCATCTTTCTTCTCTGTTTCTGATTAATGAACACTGAATTTAGCAGCACTATAAAAGGAGCTACTTACAGATGTGGGACACACTGCACACTGAAGACCCTGCCACAGTAGAGCAGCCACCAGGCACACTGCCTAAGGGGAACTCGGCATGCCTGGACTCCTTCAATAATCTCACTGCATCCATGGGCATATTTGTAGTGCAGTAGTAGTGGTCGCTATCTCCCGAGTAGACTTTGAGAATATTAAGGAATCTTCCCCTTCTACAAATATGAGAGGTCTTTTTTTTTTCTATTTCCTATGACTTGTACACACAAATTTATTCCTATTGCTCTTGCCTTTGATGTTTCGTGCCTTCTGAAAAGAACATAGTAATTCACAAGGTCTTAACTACTCAAGGCCATAATATGCTGCATTTTAAACTGTTAACCCTGAAGTCTTTGAACTACCCCCAATTCAACATTAATTTTCCTGGATTACTCTCCTTGAGTTAATTAGTTCTCTGTACTGTCTGCCCACATCTTTGATTTGTTTTAGAGGTTTCCTTACTTGCACAGGAAAAGATTTTTTCTTTCTGCATGTGAGTGAAATGAAATAATGGTCTTCAGTATTCTGCAAGATTATTAATAAAGGAAGTTGAAAATCATATTGTCATTCTCTATGGGGAAACATATTATTATATCACCATTAAGTACTGATTAAATATTCACTGTCCTTGTATAAATATACTATGCTAATAGTTCTTCCATGATCTTATAATACTTCAGGATTATTCCAAAACCAATACATGCCAAAAATACTTCTTTTTTTATTTTTTAATTGATGATGTATTAAATTTCCTCTACACAACCCATCTGATAACAGGTATAGGAGAGAGATTATGGAGCACAAGCAAAACACTGGGGTTTTTCAACACGTTTCATAAAAACTGTATAGCCATCATAAAGTTTTCAGGTGGACTCATCTTGATACAGCCAGTATATAGTAATCTGCATACAAACCTGAATTAATAGCACTAAAGCCATTGTTAGCTGAAGTTACCTCCCACTATGTATCCACCCTGCCATCTCAAAAGTGCCAATTCTATTGAGCAATTTTTGTTCTTCATACTGCCAGATTCTACACCATTAACAGCATCTGAGCTTCTTCAAAGCTTCTTCCCATTTCTCTCACAAATAACTGCAGTATAAGAATGCTGTCATTCAAGTATAACATCATCCAAGTATGGCACAGGTATTTGGGTGGAAGTCCTTGCCATTCTTCTGGGAAATATATCCAAAGGAATCACCTTCAAGTCAGACTCTGAAGTGAAAAGTCTTGGAAAGAATTACAGGCCCTATGAAAGTCAAGAGCATTGGCTGGGATTTTAAAACTACAGCTTGGATTGCCAGATGACTGGTATGCAGTGATACATAAGAATTCGAGGCAACGTAGTCACAATTTGCAGTTGGATGCATGTGATTAACATTTTACAAGGTGCATTTATGAGAGAATTGAAGTATAATTGCTATAAAAACTAATGAAAATTGCAAACAAGCAGAGTTTGCTTAAATAATGTGTTAGAATAGTATCCAGGATCCACTTACATTTACTCTTTTATATTCAGCCAAATAAAACCATTTTGTGTCATTTGAGGAGAGCTACATGGCTTTACAAGTACTATTCATGCCTTTTGAGACATGTTTTCAACACTGTTGGTCTATTGATGAAGTACAAAATTCTTCAGTGCAAGTATATTTTTTCTGTTTCTTTTAAGTGATGAAACACCACAGAGTCATTTTCCATTTAAAATAATGTACACAAAACTAAATTAAAAGTGTTGAATAATATTTAACTTTGAAATACTCATTTTTCCAAAGTATGTATGATGTAACAGAGGAGCAACTTGAAGCCTGTGATTTCTTAGGATGGAACAGGCCAGTAGAAAATGCAGGAAGATGAGAAGAAAATCACCCTAAAAAAGGATGACAGTTGGATAAGAGAGATACACTTGAAGAAAAAGTTGTTTATGGTCTCTTTGGATAGCTGAATCCATTTGATTTTGTTTTTGATTTTTTTTATTTGTTTGTTTGTTTTGTGGGTTTGGTAGTTTGTTTGGGTTTTATACAGGATAAGAATGAATTTGAGGAAACACTATGTTTACACCTGAATTAAAGATAGACCTGCTACTGTGCCAAAAAAATGCATTAAATATCCCCTGTCTCCTTAATGTACTTGTGAGGGCTTGATTAAACAACATAAAGCCAGGGAAGAAAGCTGTTCTCTGCAATCCAAAATACTCCAGTGAAAATGTGTGAAAGCTACAAGTCTGCCAAATTGGGCTGCAGGTACATCTCTAATGTTGTATAGACAGTGCATGAGGACTGCTTCACATTTTTATTCGATTTTTTGCACATAAGCTGTCTGTGTTTTTTGGTAGGGTGATCTCTTAGTTGACTACTTATTACAATGCAATCTTTAGGCAGAGTAATACAAAGGTGCTTATGCAAACAGAGCCCTCTGCTAGTCCTTTAACATTTCAAAAACTAGATAAGACTCAATTCAGCTACAATTTTTTCCTTGAAAAGGAACTGTGATTTGGAATTGTAACAGCCATCTATACTTCTCTGTGGAAGTAATCCTGCTGGGCAAATACATAATTCAAAGCCCCCACAAATAGTCAAGGATATGACAATATGAGGTTCCTAATGAACTGTTGCTGGTAGTAAGCGGGAAGTAAAAAAGAGAAGTGGGAATTCTGTGAAGAGTGTGGAGTTCAAGTTGGAGATATGAGACTTGGCAAGCTAGATTTAAAAAAGGGTTTTTTTTTTGTGTTTGTGTGTGACTCCAGTCTCCTGCATCCCAGATCAATGCCCCTCTGCCTCTGGTGTTTGTGAGAACAGATTCAGGTTTTCAGGGAGAGTCAGCAACGGGGAGGATCCCGCCCTGGCTGACGGGCGTGTTTGTGACTCCTGGCTGTGCTCATACCTGCTTTTCAATACAGCAGCAATTTGGGGTTAGCTAAAGGTTTCCTTCATCAGATGTGGCAGTGCATTCCCTAAGAAGGATGGAGACGGAGCTGCTCCTGTGCCCTTCACAACATCCCTCAGCACTTCCCAGGTGAAAAAAAAAAAGAGCAATCCAGGGACTTGCAGTACTCCAGAATACTCAAGCCTCTGAAGACAGACAGTGTTGTGAGGACTTGTCCATGTTCTTAGACAATAGGGACCATCAGCAAGAGATCAAAGTGCGAAGCCAGGTATCACAGTATCAGATAGAAAGGACATAATAAGTTCTGAAATAATCTGGATGATGTTGATAAACTCTTGCCCTGGGCACCTCTTTTGGCATATGGAACAGCTCTATCCAGAGCTTTTGAGTAACACAGCACTTGGTTTGTAGATGATAGCATAATATTTTGATAGCAGCTGCTCAGTTGCTCTCTCATGTTGAGCAGTTGCTAGTCAGATGTTCACTAGTACAATACTGTGTTGACACAAATTATCTGACACGTGTAACCATTTATAGGTTCCCACTGTTAGTGAGGTATGAGGACAGCTTTGCTTTTCCTTAAAAATCCCTTTGAAATTAAGACAGTTTTGATCCAGTGTTGTGAGAATCAATACTAAAATGCAGCCTAGTTTCCTCCCCCTTTAGAGCATGGACAGGTACTGCAGACTCACTGTCGTGGTTTAAGCCATAAATGAGCCACGCAGTTTGTTCACTCACTTCCCCCTTTTTCTTCCCTCTGCTCCTCGAGGGGTGGGAAGGAGAAATCGAAAGAATGCAACTCCCACAGGTTGAGATAAGAACATTTTAACAACTAAGGTATAACACAAACCACTATTGCTACCACCAATAATAATAATGACAAGAGAAATACAAGGGAAGAGAATACAACAGTTCACCACCCAACACCAAGTCCATCCCCACAGCGAACCCCCACACTTCCGTGTCTCTGCCCTCCATTTTTGCATTCTGGGCATGATGTGCTGTGGTATGGAACATCTCTTTGATCAGTTTGGGTCAGGTGCCCTGTCTCTGCTTCCTCCCAGCTTCCCCTGCTCCCTGGCAGAGCATGAGACTCAGAAAGTCTTTGGCCAGACCAAAACGCTCTAAGCAGTAACTGAAAACATTGCTGTTATCAGCACTGTTCCCAGGCCGAAAGCCAAAAACACAGCACTGCACCAGCTACCAAGAAGGTGAAAAATGACTGCTACTGCTGAACCCATGACAGCTTCAATTACTAAGAGAACAAACTATACCTCAGACTTTATAGAGTAAGCCACTTTGTGTAAGGTTTCAGTCCATTTGAGATTTTCTGAAGTTCCAGTCTACATTTGTTACCTCCTTTTTGTTAAGGAAATGGGCATCACAGCTCCAACTTGGTCTGGGATGATTTATTACTTAAGAACTTTAAATTGAGTTAAATACTCATTGTTCTCATGCTTTCCACATCTCATTAGACTCCATGCTAAATCCTGAACTTTTCAATGAAAAGAAAAGGCCTCCTCCATGGAAGCCAGTAGTTAATTTACTTTTCTTACATATATACTAAATTTTACTCTTTTTTCTTTTTTTAAATGAGAAAGAAATTTGAAGAATTTGTCAAATTTATTAATTCAAATTTAGTTTTTGTATTTAATTTGATCCTTAAAAACCCATTTAATTTCACAGTCCAAAATACTAAATCCACTCTTGACCTAAACAATTAGTTACAGTGACTGTGACTGCGGACAACGTGCAGTGGACAGTGACTGTGAGTCAGTTCTGATGCCCCATGGGACAACAACTAGCAATAATGAACTTCAGTATAATGTATAGCATCTGGTTGTTGACCATTAGGCTAGCAGTACCTGGATGGTAAGCAGGATTGAAAAATTATAGTTGCCCAGTACACTTTTTGGAAAAATGACAATTCAATTCAGTATTTTTATGGTACTACTGAGGACACTTGAGAAAACCCCTTTATAAATACCACACTTCTTAGTGAACAAGTTTCCAAGGCTCACGTATCTTGGTTTTCAAGTCCAGGTTTGACAGAGCCTTGGGTGACATTGTTTAGTGGGAGGTGTCCCTGCCCATGGCAGGGGGGTTGGAGCTATATGACCTTTAGGTACTTTCCAACACTAACTGTTCTATGATTCTATATAACTTAAAGACCTGCATGAATGTTCAATGGAGAAAAAAATCCTTTCTTCTTATTATAAAAAAGTCAGTTGTTTTACACAAAAAATTGCCCAGAGACTCATTCAGAAAGTTAAATGAAAAAAAGACACCCCTATATACTTACCAAATGTTTAGAGACAGAGGCCAAGTGATGTTTCACAGAATTCAACACTTCCCCACTGACAAGAAACAAATTAATATCTGGGGGTGGAGGGTATGAATTTTTCTAACCTTTCATCAGCACTGAATGCCTAAGTTTCATGCTGTGAAACAATATTTTAATAGGTATACATCATATGTAAAAAAACCAAATTGTCATCCTGGTTTGTTTGGTTTTTTCGTGCTTTTTTTTTGTTTGTTTTTAATTTATTTGTTTTCCTGAAGACCATACCAGATGAGGTTCTACTCATGTCAATTAACAATTAGTTTGAATTCCTGTAACTGAACGAGGCCTTGTTCTATCTCCTCAGTCCTTAGACACTTAGGACTTTGTTTCAAGGTAGGTGTGGGCTTACTTAAAAATTTTAAAACCTTATACTATTAATTACTTTTTGTTGTTGTTGTTCACTTGATCTTTTTGTACAGAAAACTGATCATTTTCATGCATGTGCAAAAGCCATATTTGTCATTGTCATGGGTTCAGCAGTAGCAGTCATTTTTCTCCTTCTTAGTAGTTGGTGCAGCACTGTGGTTTTGACTTG
>JAOEHY010041955.1:0-20618 GCA_025447955.1 Psilopsiagon aurifrons
GGGGGGGAAATGTGGGCTATATGTAGGGATAAATCTGCATCTGTTTTAATTAGCTATTGCTCACAGTCTCAAAGGACCTGCTCTTAGCTGTGAAAGATGAAAATGTCATACTCTGTGTCTTCATACTTTTGCCCAAACAGGGGAAGATTAGAGAACAAGGATGAGCATGGGCTACATATCCATGGAAAGGAGGAGTAAGGGGTTGGGGTTTTTTGATTGTGGTTAAAAAAGTTGTATTCATTTAGAGTCAAAGCGTATAAAGAAAGAAGAGAGTTGGCTCTCAAAGTTCGAGGTCAACCTTAAGGTCCGTGTTCACTAGCTTTGACTAAACTGGAAAAGTAGCAGGAGTATCTTGTCTTGCAGTATTAGACTGTCACAATGCCTACCATGAACTAGTGAGCAGCTGATGTTAAACAGGTAGTAAAATGAAAAGCTTTATTTCTTAAACTCTTAAAATTATATATGAACCCATTCTAAGAAGAAAATGGAGCATGCACTGGGGAAGATAGATATGTCTAGTCTTCTCCTCCGTACAATACAATGTTTTATACTGTCGTTTTCTCATTATATTTGCACTCTCAGCATAATGAACTAAAAATTCCAGAAATGACTAATAACCTTCTTCTCTTTTTAAAACACAGCATAAGTTAACTGTGCCAAAGTAGTTAGTATTTTGTTTTCTCTATATGCGTAACTATCAGCCCTACTTTTATAGTTCTGCACTTCTTTTTTGTGTTTAAAGAACAGAAAACTAATAGAAGACAGAACTTCATAACTTTAGCTACAGAGCAAACGCATGACCCCAATCTCTCTTGCTTCTGTTCCTTGATTGATTTCTGTTCTTTTTGATTGATAGCATCTCAGATTAAACTTCTTGAGCATTAGAATCAACCTCTCGGTGCTGAGTTTCACAGCTTCTCCCATATCACACTGGAGCAAATGTAGTCTCATGTATGTGCCCTTCCCCTTCTTTACTAAGTTTTGGAGAAATACTGAGTCTTTAAATTTGCATAATTTAAGAGAAATCCACATAGAAATTTAGATTAATTACTTTGTTTCTTATACTATGTTTATTCTCCTTGGCTAGCTACAGGGTCAGACTTGATGTTGAGCTCTTCAGAGCTGGGCTTTGAAAAGCTGAGATGTATGACCTATTAAATTCTGGAGCTTTTTAGATTAATTCTTTTTGTATTCAACGCATTGCTGAGGGCTTGATTGTATGCATTACTTTACCTCTTTAAATTAAGGTGTAATTTAAAAACAGTTTCATTAAACTGGTCCAATAGGCTCTGCAGCCACCCTTATTTCAGCATAATCTAAGTTTATTTCAGGTTAGTGTAAATCAGCTAGGAACATTGTTAACTTAGAATGTAATAATCCATTAAATTAGACTAATATTGAAGATGTCCTCACAGGAGTTTGTGCTGGCATATACTCAAATTAGAGCAAGTTTATGTCTACACAAGGAATTAGAAATGAAATAAAGCGCCTACTATCATAAATTCCACAACCTGGATGAGTAATTTGGAGGAATCAGCATGCAGGGAAAGAAGAGTAAGAAAAACAGAGCTTTCCACTTTGCCTGAGCAATGCAAGTGATCATGAACTAAATCTTTGTAGGCTGCATTACTCCTTGCTTCTTTAGGCTTGATATAGTCAGTAACAGCAATGATTTGTAATGCTGGTTAGGATTGCACCAGTCCAGAGAAAAGCCAGGGTAGGATGCCCCTTTCTTCTGGGTAAGCTGCCTCTTGCTCCTGAAACTTGTTCCTTCAATTCTACCTGCTGTTACTATTGCATGGCATTGCATTGAGTGGTGTCAGCATTCCCAGAGATGTTTGGGAAGCTTCCAGCTTCCCAGAAGTTTTCCCGGGATTTTTCCCCCTGCTGCTCAGCCAGGCTCCTGTTGTGCCTGCCCCATCCTGAGCTGTCTGCCAGGCCAGTTCCCGTGTCCTAGCTTGAGACTGTGAAAAAGGAAGAAAAGACAGCTTCCTTTTGTGGTTCAGCTAGTCAATTTTGTGTTTGTTTTTTCACAGCTCAATCTGATTCTATTTGCAGATATCATGGGAGGGGTGGATATAGAAGAAGACAAATACAGGAGTGGGGGTTTTGCATGAGGAACAAGCTTTATTTTGTGGCTCTTCTGCCACAAAAGGATTTTTAAGTGGGAAATATGCAGGTGCAAAATGTTAAAAATAACCTGTGCTCTATATCTGGAAAGTTTATAATACCATCTGTGCTTTGGCACAGCTTTCATCAGCAGAGGAATACTGGGCTGCTTCCCTACTACTAGTAATTTCTTCTACTGAGTTGCCACTTAAAAGACATTAAAATTTGTGTGTTTAGTAATATACACTGATTTTTTATTTTTATTTTTTTTTTTTTAATTTGAAATGAATGTATGAAAGATGCATTTTTGGGACCTAACTTTAGTTCTTCTAATTTAAGAAGTTTACCTAATTTAAGTTCAAATTATTCTTTTACTTTAGCTGAACTTATGTAAAGACTAAAAAAGAGGGACAGAGGAAGGCTCAGTGCCTTTTTTTAAGAAATTGGAGTTTACTACTAGATTTGCTTTCTGTCTTTTTTTCATTGACTTCTTTTGCTTTTAATTTTAAGATGTACATAGATCTTATGATTACAGCTGCTCAAGGAAAATGTACTTAGGTGTTACATGCCTTCAGGGGGGGCCTGTGCTCTTTTAAGGAGGCCTTACTGAGCTAAACTGTCTTTTACTGTCAAGTTGCATGTAGCTCTTGAGTTTTTATTTATTATTTTTGTGGCACCTTCAATGTAATTTGAGCTGCTGGACAGAAAATCTGGTGTCTTTTTGTGCTCTGCTTTGTAGGCACTGATTCTGAAAATCTCTGTGTTCACTTACCATAGCTGGTTGTTGTCTTAATAGCTTGTCTGTGAATATGTAAGCACTGGCTTGTGTACAAGCTACAAAGGACATGTCTTAGGGTAGAGAAAATATAAAATCATGTATATGTACTTGGTGTGCAGAGCTCTTGATTTTTACTTTTCACTTGATTAGATAGTGCACTTGAATTTGCTGTAGGTTGAATGTATGCATATATTTTGGTATGATGACTGCTAGTCATGCAAAAAGCATAACTTACTGTATTCAGTATTGTGATTACAATCTGATTGCAGCCTGTGAGTCACACTTAACATGGTTTATGTTTGCATGTAACAAACAAAAAATAGTGGAGTGCAAGCTAAAGCTTCTGAATGCTGTGAAAGTGAGATGGGCTCTCTGCACTGTAATCCCTGCTGTCTTATTTGGGCCTGCAAGTGATGAACTTACTACTTTTGTGCGTATGTTCATTTGCTTCTGAGAGAGGAAATGCCAACTCAGAATTTACAAGCACTGTGGACTGATTGTTGCTCTTGATTTGATACAATTTTGGGAACACTTACAGACAAGTGCAACCAGAATTCTGGTTCTTACTCCAAAAGATAAAAGAAGAAAGTTGTTTGTTTGTTATTTTGTTTTGGTGGTGGTTTTTTTTTTTTTTTGGTTGTTGTTGTTGCTGTTGTTTATGTGAGTTTTCAGGGTGGGGAGGTGGAGGGTTTTATTTATTTATTTTATTTCCTGCTGAAGACAATAGGGAAATACGTGACAGCACATGTTATCCAGAGCAGTTAGGTTTTTTGTACTTCTTTATTTCATTTTTCTACAAAGTGTTGTAAAAGCCAGAAAGTACCATTCCTGCCTTGGAAGACAGAAGGCTATGAAACTAATGTCGTGAGGAAGCAATGAAACTGGAGGCTGTAGTTCTCTGGGGGATTACAGAATGAGACCTGAACTTGAAATCCTCACATAAACAAGATGTGCTTCATGGCACATTTAAATTTCTGGTACTTTAACCCCCTCGCTACCATGACACAAGAAATTCCTTGGCTACATAGTAAAGCATCAAATAATACTTGGATGGTCTTGACCCCAGTCAAATGTTTTGATTTGCTACTGATTTTTTTTCTCATCTCATTTAGATTTTGGGACATCAAATTTAAAGATTTTTTTTTTCCTTTTTTTAAACCACGTTCTTATGTCTGTTTTGCTGCTAAAGTATTAAATGCTGGTTTAATTCTTGTTCATTTGTATCTGTAACTTACTCTTGCTTGATTCTGCAACAGTCTTACATAATTCCTTCTTAGTAATTATGTTCTGTATCTATATTTGAAAATTTCTTATTGTCTGTCTCTTGTTTTTTCCATCTTGTGTGAGAATTGTTTAGACCTGCCTGGTAGACTTTTGTAGAGCTATGGATAAAGAAATTTATAAGGGAAATGCATTTATTTTTACGTATGATACCTCTCTTCTTACCTGGACCTCTCCAGAAGTAGCATGAAAATAATTTGGGAGTGAGTGTGACCATTCAGTGAGGTTTAGTGGCCAGGGTATCTCCAAGATCTCTTTTTATGACCTATTATTTTTTTAAGTTCAGTGTTCTGTGTTGTCTAAAAATCTTCTCACATTTGTAATGTTAATAAGGGAGCACCATGGAAGATGGAATGAAAATATTTTCCATCTCTGTTCGGTCAGTTTCCTAATTATAATTGTCTTTCAAGACGTATGTGGCTAATTCTAAGTTGTCCTAGAAAGGTAATGGAAAACAGCAAATTTATAGAAATGCTGGAAAGGATCATGGGCTCAAAGCTGTGAAGTTTTCCTTTTTTTTTTTTTTTTCTTTTTTATGCAATGTTTAAAGCCAGAGAAGTATTTTAGAGATTGGGACTGCTTTATCACCTGGAGTTTATGACTTGGCTCTAACCAATTTGTCTAGTCAAAAATAGTCTTTGATTATATTTTCATATTTCAGTCAGTGTAAGGTTACAGCTTGGTAAGTGTTTATTGGTGCATGACAAGCATGGATTAAAGAAAAAACCCCGTTTCCACAAATGTAGGAATGAGAGAGATTTACTTTCTGAATGACATGTCTGGATAGATGGAGGGTTGGATTCTGCCATACTTGAGTGATGTCTTTCTGTCTGGATGTGTCACTGGTTAACCAGCTGGGAAAAACTGACTGTTGTCTGATAGAGTCAGAAGGTAATTATTGGACTTTTTTTGTTCTTTTACATCTTTTCTCAGAGGACGAATTCCACTGAATGATTCATTTTTGACCTTAATGAAGAGCCACCCAAATTCCTAGTATATCAGTTTCTAAGGGACTGTTGTTCTCATCTCTTGATTAGTATGTACTGGTGCAAACTCATTTCCATATTTTCACTGCAAGGCAATGTGGAGAAGCTGCTCTGCTGTAATTTGAAGTTATTGCCAGAAAATAGTAGGCTTTTACTATAGATCTCAACACTTTAATTTTAGGTATTTGGAGATAAAAGGCCAATTTTGTAATAACCTTGCTTTTCCTGAATGCCTCAGTCACTCCAGAAAATGGAACTGCTTAAGGAAGCTTTTGGATTTAGAATTCCGTTATTAATATGGAATTGCATCTCCATTGTGATCAGCTGTGTCTTTTCCTGAATGTATGTAGTCATTTGTTTCTTATCTATGCTTTATCAGGAATGAATGATGGTGCATTCTGGTTCAAAGAATGGTAGGTGGTCCACATCATGTAGTAACTTTTGTATGATGTAGGTGAAAGCCCTTCTTATTTTTGTAGCGAAATTATTTTCAATTACAAGTTGATTTTTTTTAGGATCCTTATGCACATGTGGTTATTTTGAGTGCTTAATAGATACCGTAGTTAGGTAAGGATATCATCAACCAGACCATTCCCATTTAGCATGCAAACCTCAGGATAAAATAATTAAGCTTATTTTGAAACTGTTTTTAAGTCATAAGTAATTACATGATTCATAACTTCAGGTAGTTGTTTGTTTTGAAGAACTTAACAGCTATCTTCAGTTCTTTCTTGCCTGCTGTGGTGTTTTTGGTTTGTTTTTTTTCTAATCAAGTATGCATTTTAAGGCTTCTACTTGTCAAGTTTTGTCTTCGTTGCTATTCCAATCAAGCTTTTTATTTTTGCAATATAGCTGATACCTGGTTGGTATATTAGATGAGCTGACAGCAAAACTACTTACTCTATTAACTAGTCATGTCTTAAATTTATTTGACAGTGTTGATATAAGTGGGAAAATGGACGTGATTCCATCTATTAATGTCAACTTCTACAGCAAGGACAGCTGAATTTTAGCTTGCAGGTTAGCTTTTGTCCCCTTAATATGAAATTGTCATTTTATCATGTGGCTGAGCTTTAAGACTTTAGAAAACTTAGAGCAGTGCTGGGGTATGTGTGGATATCTCTTTTTGTATATATATAGTCTGTTTGAGCAGGTAGTAAATACAGGCAGGACTGTGAGTTTTTTGATCAAAGAGAGAACTGCATGATGTACTAGCAGATGTACCCAGTTGTGGGGATAATGTGAAAAAAAAATAAAATTGGCAGAACTTAGTTGAAACAAGGAATTCAGATTCTGGTCAGCTGTACAAGCAGCAATGAGGAGAAAAGCCCAGTACTATGCTAGATGTGAGCTCTGAACTGGTTGTCAGAGCCACAGTCTGGAAGGATCTATATGCCAAGCTGCTTTGCTGAACTGAAAAACTTCCAGTAGTTGCTTGGGGTCTCATAGCATGCCATTAAACCTCTCCTTATTAAGAAAATAGCAGGTGAGATGCAGTAGAAAGTGGTAATTGGGCGCTGCATTATTGCGGTTTGAGCTATAGAAAGACATTGATAAGATATGTCAAACCAAGTGAATGGTATTATTAGACTCCACAGTTCAATCAGAACAATAGGCATCTTCTTCATTAGAAAATTTGGCTGAATCAATGAAATAGGCCATTCAATCAACGGATTATGAATCTCATTCCCCAGGGTATATGAAAACACAGCTACTGCTTTAATGTATGCAGTCTGATCATGACAGTATAGAAACATTTATTGAACTAGTGAAGTATGTGCTTGAAAATGGAATGACTTCTGTCTTAAATGGTATCTTGTATCATGAGGATCAATAAAATACCTATGCTGTATGAATCCTAAAGATGATTCTGTATCTCTGAGCTGTTTTCTCGATGATTTGTGTTCTCAAGTTGGTGCACACAACTGTATGGAAAAACTATCATTTAAGTAAATTTGGTCTTGGTAAATAGAATTGTTTTGAAGATATTATGTACTTGAATGAATTTAAAAGGTAAAAAGGTCTTATCCCCTATTTTGGAAGAGTCAGGCTGGAAATAAGGATAAGAATTGATTTAATTATTATGTAATCTATTTATTATTTTGCATATATTTATTTAATTTGCAATGTATATTTATTTTTGTACATTGTATGAATTTTTGATTTAATTTTGTCAAGGAGCAAGGAAGACAAGTATCACACACTTTTAGTTTTATACCTGCATTAGAGCAGCTGGAAGGCAGAACTTTCTGATGGGACCTGCAACGAGAAGTCTGAAGATGCAGCTCTTCTCAGTTCAGTTGGTTACAGGATGTTTTGTGAAAATCTCTTGGTAAGTTCCTTCTTGCTTCTTTCTTTTTCTTCTTTTTTTTTTTTTTTTTTTTTTAGTGTTTCTGGCCTTGGTTGCAGGATTATTTTGCATGTGTGTGAGACATCCAGGAGGAATTGTAATATGAATAATTATTTATCAGTTAAATATGAGTTGTTATAAACAATTGATTAGTAACTGTGTTAATTGTACTATCTAAAGCATCTTTCTTTCTCAGTAGTATCTGAAATGGTTTCTCTGTGGCATTTTACAGTACATTGACCGATCAGAAGAATTTTGAAATGAGTAAAGCCTTCCCATGCAATTTGTGCGCAGTTATGCATTATTAATCCATGCTACAAAACTGGTGAAATATTCAGTTTATTTTTCACAGCAGTTGAATGCAAATAATTTTCATTTGTGAATGGGGTTTCTTCTCACTTCACAGTTTTTTACATAGCAAAAAGTTTTTCTAGACTTCTTACACAGATAATTGTAGTGGAAAAAATACAGAATTAATCATGTGGAAAGAGTCAATTTCAAAAGAAATTTAATAATAACCACCAGTGTTCTTCATATTTTGTCTTGTTTCTGTACTTTAGCTGAAAACTGAAACTTTTAAATATGCATCTGAAGTTGTCCATTGCTAATTTTATTGTGTGTAGGATGGTCTGAGAAAATCAGCAAGCATTTGGGCTGTACAGTCTCTCTCTCTCATTAATATGTTTGGCTTCTGGGATGAGGGTATCGTGATAAGTGTTGCAATACACTTGACAGGAAAACACTGTCATAAAAATACATATATATATGAAAAATACATATATATGAAAATAGTAAATGTATATTCTGGTTTGATTTAGTGATATATGTAAGGATTAGATGTATGTATATAACGAGGGTGCGCGTGTGTCTGTGTAAATCTGCATTACTTCTGAAAAACATCCTTTTCCCTCTCATTCTTTCCTCAGTTCCCAGTATGCCTGTTCCCTCTCAGTGTCTTAGTTTCTTGCCTGTTAACTTAATTTTCTGTGTATCAATCAGAGACTTCTGCATTCTAGCAAAACAGTAGGCAAAGCAATGAAATTCTATAAACACCTCTGTTTCCTTTATCCTAGTGTATTAAAAGAGCATCTCCTGCAGCAAACTCCCAGGTTAAGATTGGGGTTGATAATTATTATGGCGATAAAAGCCTAAAAAACCCCACAAGAGTAACCGTGAATAAACAATATTTTGAAAATGGTGTCTACGTAAATTATTATTCCTCAGCTTAGCAAGTCCCCGCTCTGTTAGAAACGCTATTTTAACAGGTTTTAACTTACTATAATTTGCCACTTCCCTGGAATTCTATTCACAAGAACAGACATATAGGAGGATTTTTACTGTCTTGTCCAACTGAGTTTCCAATTCAGATATGGATATTCAGATATGGATATTCAGATATAGTTTGGGTTAGAAGGGGCCTTAAACATCATCTAGTTCCACCCCCCTGCCATGGGCAGGGACATATTCCACTAGCCCAGCTTGCTCAAAGCCCTGTCAAGCCTGGGACTGAATGCTTCCAGGGATGAGGCAGCCACAAATTCTCTGGGCAAGCTGTTCCAGTGCTTCATCACAATGAAGAATTTCTTCCCTATATGTAATCTGTATCTACCCTCTTTCAGGTTAAAGCCATTCCCCTTGTCCTATTAAGGGTCATGAGTGGAATCATAGAATCATAGAACAGTTAGGGTTGGATAGGTCCTTAAGATCATTTAGTTTCAACTCCCCTGCCATGGGCAGGATTGCCTCATGAATAACACTGTTTAACTGTCTCAGCAAAATGTTATCTTAATAGCATGGCTGTTAATAAATTATGGTTAATAAATTGTGAGAATTATGGGTTGATTTTTTTTTTTTTTTAATTTTTTTAAACTTCCTGCTCCAGGGGGAGTCGGAAATCTTCATTTTGAATCAAATAAGAAAGTGTTATGCAGTGTGGCTGAGGGTGCAGTTTCTTACAAGCTGGTAATATTTACTGCTTTGAGACTGATACAGAGCTATGGGATATTTTCATGAAGGTTTTGCAATGAAAATTGTAAAATACCTGTAGAAATTTAATCCTCTATTAATGCTGGGTTTTGAAAATGGCTTCAGAAATAGATTTAAAATTAAAGGTAATATA
Organism: Psilopsiagon aurifrons; assembly: GCA_025447955.1. Lineage (NCBI taxonomy): Eukaryota > Metazoa > Chordata > Aves > Psittaciformes > Psittacidae > Psilopsiagon > Psilopsiagon aurifrons. Next base: position 9,624 of record JAOEHY010041955.1, read on the forward strand.
ATTCTGAAAGTTCAGATATTATGAGAGCTGCTCTTTATATGTGGCTGTAAACGCAGTATTCAAATCAGAGTTTCATACTGTTATTGCTGTTTCTAAGTGAATGAATATAATAGCAAAAATAGGGAATTATTCAAATCACTTTAAGTTTGCTTAATATTTAACCTAGAGGCAAACGGGGCATTAAACTGAAAGCTAAACATTTTAAAGGTGCTGTCAATATTGAAGTAAGTGTTGAGGTGGTTGGTTTGCCCACTTTCACTATCGTCTGTTATTTTAGAATGATCTTCTTCTGTAAGAGTTTGTAAGAGTGGATATGAAGTTAAAATAAATAATTAAAAAAATAAATAGCTGCATAACCAAGACCCACAGTATTTTGCTGCCTACTGCTCAGTGGCTTTGCTGCTTACCATTTTGGAGATGTACTACACTTTTGGTTCAGGTAAATGCGATTTGTTAAAGTTAGTGATAGTTGTCACTGGTATTAGAACTGGATTAAAATTCCTATGCTAAGGGTCTGTTAAAGATAAGGTAAGTTAAAGATTACCTCTCAAGTCATCTGCTGAAGGAAGTTAGCTATTAAAAGCAGGAAGAGAACCATGTTCTTCAAGTCATTTTAAGCAGTAGGAAACTGTTGAAAAGTTTTTAAAGAACATTCCCACATTACTGTTTATCCTTCTTAATGCATGTTAGCAATACACATTTATGTTAATTCAAATTATATTTTAATAGCCTTCTTAGTGAAATGAATTTGGAGGTGACAGTTACATTTTCAAAACACATTATATACTCTAATCTTTTATTGTTCTTTCCATCCAAGAACCAGCAATATATTCTCTTTGGGAAGCATGATTTTCCATCTGTTACTCTAATAGTTCATTGTATTTGCCTCCCTTTCACTCATTTCCTGTGTTTCTGAATGTTATCCACCCTTTAAAGTTCAGTTTGAGTTTCTGAGGAATTTTTCTGCTTCTGTAGATTTGTATGTTCAAAGAGCTGTCTGCCAGTCTGCTTCTCAGTTTTTCCTGCTTTGCTTTCCTCTTTTCTGCTCTGTTCCTCCTCTTTTCCATTTTATTCTGCTACCTTTGAACCGAGCAGCAAATATCCTTATGATATTTACAGGAGAAATAGTATTTGGATAGTTCTTTGTTTGGTATTTCCATTGGAAATATCACAAGCAGTCATGTTTCCATGATATTTCCATTGATATTAACTTCAGAACGACTTCCTTTAATCGAGCTTAGGGGGGAAAAAGCTTCATATTCATTGCCAGTTTTGTGTGTTTACTTTCTCTCTTTTATAATCATTTTGTAAATTAACTGGGAGGATAAGATCACAATCAGTTGGCTTGTCTTTATTCTGATTGAAAACTAAAGCAAATGTAACTTCTGCAGCTATGTGATGTTCATATGGAGGAAAAATATATTGATGTGATTTAAATATTTATATATATAAAAGCTTAAGGTGCTGAAAGAATATAAAGGAAAGACATATTCTAATGTTTGAAAATTAATAAATTATTTCATGCATCAAGAAATTTAAATTGTTGTCCAAGTATGAGAGGACTTGTTTTAAGGGCTGACTTGTATAGGGTAATTATTCAGAGCTTCTGAATATTTCTGATTATTTCTTTTGGAAAAAGCAAATAAAAAAATAGTTCTAATTTAATATTTATTCATAGATCCATATTGTACTAAGAGAGCCTAGTAGGTGAGTAGAAATGAAAAAAGAAGATGCAGTAGAAGTCTTCCTACATAGCGGCATGCCCCATGCTGTTATTGATTCCGTTACAGAAAAATGCTCATGTTGTTATCCAGCTGAGTGCTGATCAGTGTAGTTCTCCAAACATCAGTCTCCCTGAACATATGGTGCCTGATATTTGCAGCTTTGCACTCCACATTTATTGGACTGGAACAGATAGCTTGGTATTTGTAGGCTTTTCTACCTGTGGTCCATAAATGTACTTCTGAGTCAAAAGCCATGGTCTAACCACAGATTGCACATACCAGAGGCCTTTATAGTCATGTAATTTTTTGACAGTAAGTAATGGGAAGAATAGGGATGAGAAATATCTGGGAAGCTGGTGCTGCTGGTAATGCTTCACTTTATTGACAATAATCAACTTTTGTGTGCCAGAAATTCAACTGGTATAAAGTATATCATGGTGTTCCAAACAAGAATTCTAATAAGAGGAAAAAAAAAAACCCAACCCCCAAAACACCCCACCTGAACTAAAATACTGAAGTTAACAGTGAAAAAGTTCTTGTATTAGGACAAAATATTTTTTCTGAAGAAAAATGAAATAGATTACATTGGACCAGAAATGGCAGTAATTAACTTCTGCATTTAAAACATGCAGCTGCAGTGCACTATGCCTGGAAGAATGGTTTTTGTGGAGTTAGTCAAGAGATCTGGATTCTGTTATTGGCATTTTCACAAAATTATCAAATTTCTGTCAGTCAGTCACTTAATCTCCGTAGTTAAATGAAATAACTTTTCTACTTCAAGAGAATATGGAATGACTCTGGGGTGCCAGGAGTAATGCTGGCTGAAGAAACGTTTAGCTAAATCAGTGCTTTAGGTTGCATGTTTGTGTAAAACCATACTAGAAAATTAGTTAGAGCCAGCCATGCAGGGCTGTTTTTTACCTTAATTTGCACCTGACGGGAGTTACATGCACCTTTGGACTGGAAGCTAAGTGAAATATCTAGTTTAAATGGAAAATTCATCTTATTGTATCAGGGGCTGAGGCAAATGCCAGTGAATCAAAATACTAAGCCATACAGTCCATTTGAAGTTCCTCAGACTCATCCTGTTGACTGACAGGTTTTTGATTGCTTGTTTAGAAACACTAGTGTCCCTTGAGGTATAGAATCTAGTTAACAGTCCTATTTTTACTCACAATGGCATAGAAGAAAATAATAGAAAGGGAGATTAAAATACCACTCAGTGTTGAAACTCTGAGGTCTTTTGCAGAACAGGAGTTCCACTTTTTTTTTTTTTTAATGCAGCTGTGGAATTTTGCTTTGACTTCCGTTACCTGGTATTTTTGAGGCTACTTAAAACCGTCAGCAGTACAACAGTTCATGTGAATACTTAGCCCTTGTAAGGAGCATTTGAAGGAGGCTGCTAAACAGCAGGGGCACTGTTTTTCCAGGACACAGTTAGTACAATGTCATTAGATAGTGAGAAGTGTAGGATCTTTTTGAAGCCTGGATACTAAAGAGTTGTTACAGCTTTGACTGGAAATCTTTCTGACTCTGAGTTGCTTCAGCCTCTTTAGCAAACTTACTCTGCCTCCTTTTATTCAAAGCATGGTGTCTTTACATTAACATTCTGCAGTGTTCTTACATGCTTTTTAATCATTCCTTTGATGAGAAGATAATTATGTTCCTATATATTTAATCTGACAGATCTGACTGAAATTGGCTAACAGTTCCAGAAATTCTTTAGGAACCTGCATGCAACCCACAAAGTTTTTGGAGAAAAGTTGGCCATATTATTAGCTCAGATTATTTATTTTTGCTTCTTATTAATTCAGCCACCCTTAATGATGAAATAAACCCCCAAATTTTCTCTTTGAGATGTGTTGCAGCGGCTTACCTGCTTCTTTTCTGTTGGCTGTTTTTCAGGCTTGTATTTTTAATGTTGCCATTAGCCAGCATGTTGAATGGGAGAAATTATAAATTCTCTGAATCAGTTTTTAGGTAATCTATCCGGAGCTCCTTGTTGGCAGTATAATATGATTCAGAAGCAGAAAAAGCCTGTGGAAGTCATAGGTGACAGGGTTTGTGTTTATTCATTAGAAACACAAATGTCAGCAGCAGGAGGACTATTTTAAACCCTCCACTTCTCTTGACAAAGTTGTGACAACCATGCCAGGTTCATGAAACCTGTAAACTCACAGGACAACTTAATTAAAGATCAAGAAGATGTGTATTTGAGAGGAAAAAAAAAAGTAGTAACAGACCCAAATGAAAATCAGAGGTGTGAATAATCTGAGTAGAATGCTTTGACAAGGTACTCTGAGTTTACTCTCTCTCTTTCTTAACCCTTGCAGTCTCTGGTTGATAACTTCCCTACCTTGTACTTCTAGAGCATGTCTGCACACAAGAGTTAGGTTTTCATGTAGTAACTCTCTCCTGTTTGATGTCTGTTTAAAACATCTGCAAACAGACAATGTTGAGACAGGAGATTACTTCTTGTGGGATTACCTCCAGTAGAAGTGATCAAGGTTGTCTAAAGAGCTCATGCTCTCTCTTTACCTCAGTTGGAGGTATGTTGTAAACTATTATCATAAATTCTAAACTTCTGACTGGAAGGATGCCCAACAGAAATCTTTCAGTGATCAGATTAGTTTACATTAGAATTTCTTTTCACCAGAAAAAAGTGCTGGAAGCTATAATTTAGGCATTTGCTTAATCAAAATATGATTTCAATTAAAATATTTTTGTCAGAAAATGAAGAAATGACAAAAATAAAATAATAGAGGATATAATTTAAGAAGAATTAAAAAAAACCCCAACAACCCAAACCATCTAGCGCAGCACTGTAACAGGATTTCCTTATCAACCACTTTCCAGATTCAGTAACTCATTTGGCCATGCCAGTGACTGGTCTCATGCCAACCTAATACAAGTTGGTTCCACTTGTCACCCTTTCAATTTCCCAGCTGGACTCAGTTTTAAAGGGCATATTAGCATTATCAAAGTAATCTTTGGGATGTGTACTGGTTTTATTTTACATCCGTTTTGTTTCTAAATCTTATTAGTGGAAAAAATAATGAAATTCATGAAAGATAATATGACTATTATCTTTGTATGGTAACAGATGTTATGCTCTCAAACTAAATGCATTCTCTTCTTTCAAAAGAATGTGCAATATCTTTTTCAACACATGGCAGTAGAAAGCACCTGCTTAAAGAGTGCTGGAGAATCCCTATTGCAGACAGAAATGTAAGTAATATATATCCCTGGTTATTAAAAGAATATTAATTCCATTATCTGAAAAAATGTTGTTGCTTATTAACTTTAGAAGACCCTTGTTTTGTATTCAAAACTTCCCACTCTAAAATAGTGAAAAAGAATGAAAATAATTGAAAAGAAATGGCTGTCTAAATACTTTTAAGAAAATGAAATAAGGTTATACAAATACATAAGTGACTGAAGATATTATCTGCTTTTCCATCTCTTTTCTCTTTTATGAACTCTGCAAAAAATTAATTTTGTTAGGCTTTTTGTACAACCTTTTGGAACTTGCAGTGTTGGAGAGGCCTTGGTGGTGAGATTCTGTTCAGATAATATGTTTGCTGCTCTTTTTTCAGTTCTTTCTGAGATAACTAATGGTAATCTTTTGGTTACCCAGAGGCATTAGTAGAGGTATTATTCACCAATATCAAGGCTTGAAGTGTAAAAGAGAAACTGAAAATAGTGCCAGAGACAGGAAGTGGCATTTGAAAAGAAATTATGAACAGCGTAGACTCCATGCAGCAACCATCAAGAAAATTGCTACTAACAGAGCAGTTCAGTGAAAGAATGTTCTGTGAGCACATCTGGAGGGGAATGAAGTCCCCATTTGTTCTTTCTTGTAAGGTGAATGAGATTATGTTTAAGCTAAAGACTGCTGAAGGAGTGGGTATAATGAGATGGAGGTTATGCTGGGGTGAGAAATACAGCTTTCAATTGTGGAAGTCACATAAAAATCGGTCTAAAAAAAGGTGAAAGGGAAGAAAAGCATCTGCCACCATTTAAACAAATGCCAATGAAAAGTAAACTTACTATAGTCTGTGCTCTGTGTGTTACTCTGAAATGCTGGAATGGAGATAAAATTGCAGTGGAGGGGAAATACCAGACTCACCTGGTCCCTTGGGCCCCAGTTCACATATGTTTTGTACTCAGTTCACTCATCCTCAGCCTTTCTTGCCCTTGTTAATGTAGAGGAAACAGTTGAATTCCACAGAAATTATTAGAAACTGCATTTAATGCTTATAATTATTTGAGGGTCTATATTTTAGTCCATTCTGTGTTGGAGTTAATGTTATAATACAAGACTTTAATATTTCCTCCCTCGTTTTCCATTTCCTCTTTCTTTTCGTCTTTTTATCTCTTGTATCCAAATGATTTGTTCCCATCCTGTACAAAACCCCCTCTTTTGCTAATTATTTTATAGCTGAATAGGCTCCCAGGCTAGCTGACTGTGCAGCTACGTAGAATCTTTTGCTTGCACAATGGAGGATGGTGAGAAAAGGTTGGGTTCTAACATCTTCAGCTGATGCAAGTAGTTTTGCGGCTGAATTTCCAGCCACAGACTCACCCTCCCACACTTTTCCTTCACATGTTCCCTTCTTCCCCTTCTCTGGGCATCAATCTCTGATTCTTTTTGAAAGCAGTACTTTTCTTGGCAAGAAAACAAATAAATGCTTGCTTTGTTTTAATCTTCCCTGCCACTTCCCAGATCATTTAACGGTGTGAATTTTTATTTCATCTTTCTATCCACACATAAAATTATCTAGTTAAAGGGTGCTATTTTTTTTTTACCTGTTGTATCATACTTTTCCATTAAGTCCCTTAAAATCAGTAGAATTGTGCCACTAAAATACCAGGGTTAGTGAATATTGGTGATATTTAATCTTACTTTTGGCTGGACTAAATCTAAAGGAATTGGATTCCTAGAAAACTGATAGGAAATCCACAGGTTGTGTCTACAGTATTGATTTGCATCTAATAAAGCTGTTCAACTTCAGTTACTACTACTTTTAAAAGCAATTTTTTTTTTTTACATTTTCAGTTTTCCTCTCCAGAAACTATGAGAAATGTGAAATTAAGGTGCCACAAGGCAATTAAAGATTAACAGAATTATATTTGATAAAAATATTACACAGTTATTCATTATTAAATGTAAATATGCAAATTCTTTTCCCATTGAATATATACTTCTGCTTAATTAATTTTAATTTATGGAGCATGCTGGATGACAATGCTTGAGTGGGCATGTATTTGCTTAGCAGTATTACCTCTTAGCACCGCTCTGGAGGGTGGCAACCTGAGTGGTTTTGCATTGTCACACACAACTTTTTCACCCAATACTGGAAAAATTAATTTCAAACCACTAGTCATATGAATCTGAAAGCACTCTTGTGTTTTTAGAGCAACTGTCTTAATGTGCTTTAGAGGGAAAAATCAGTGTATTTGTCACATTTGAGCAGTACATTGTGAGTTTGAGCCTGTAGTTTCCACTGAGTCAGTTTCATATTGCCTTGATTGCATTTGAATACTACTTGTTCTCCTGAGAACCTGCTTGGATTAGTTTTATGATAATTCTCATATCTTATACCTATGAAAGGTGAAATTTACTGTTGCTGGGAAGGCTGATGCACCTTCTATTTGCCATTAGAGAGCTCCTGTTTATTATGTTGCACACAAACCACTGCACTGGGAGCAAGCCTGCTTTCCTCAGCTCTGCCCTGCAGTACATGATCATAAATTTCATAGAATGTCTTGCCAAAGTAACCATCAGTCCTGCATATCAAGCAGCAGAATCTAAATTTTTCTGCAGCTTTCATGTTGCTGATCCCTATCACATTACTCAGCCCATAAGCTTTTCTTTATGTTCCGGAGCCATACATGCTCTCTCTCAGTTTCTCTTTAGGTTTCAGAAGGATTTATTCTAGATATGGATTAATACAAGATAAGACTGAACTGAGATATATTATAGATGGGGAGCATTTGAGGGACATGTGGGTAGGGAAAGGAGACACTTGTGTGCTGATTCTAAACATTACCACACTTCAGTGTTTGAGATGTAAGGCAGTGTTGCCTGTAGCAGATCATAGTATAGACTTTGGCTCGATAAAAGTTTCTGCTTTCTTGAGAAGTGTTAGGGGTTGTTGCTTCACTGTCTTCAACTACATATTAAATGAAGCAGTGCTGCCTTCTGGGCAGAATTATGAAGGCTGTTGCAGTGATTTTGTGTTGAGGGTCAAAAAGAGAGGAATGGCTTGATCTCTTTCGAGCTGTGCTTTTTTATGTGCATGCTGTATGTGTGATTTTCTTTTTATTGTTGTTTTAATGTTTATGCTTCTATTTGCTTTCTTATTGTATAAATAGCAGCAGATGAAAAGTCACTGAGTAGATGGAATGAGAAAAACGTCTGTGTGGAGTGGCTGGGCTCATCAGGGTAGAATAAAGGTCAATTTTCTATCCCTCTATTGAGGGTTGTTTACATATGAAAATGGTGTGTTTGCCTCAGAATGGACCATGATCTACAGGCAGCAGAGACAAGGAAAAGATTTTGAGGTTAAGTGTCGCTCTGTGGTTGCCAGTGCTTATGCTAACCATTTCCTCTTAGGCCCCAGCTGCAGACAGGATAACAGGTTAAATGGATCTTAGGCCATACCATTCTCATGTTTCCTGGAATCTTTCCCGTATCATTAACATACATTTATGTGAATGTGTGTCTGTCTGCGTCCCAAGAGAAGGCAAAGTTCTGCTTTTTCTCATAGTGCCAGTCCCTCTCTGTCTTCAGCCTTCTTTTAGACTGTTCTCAGGCCATTGCAGTTGACTCTGTGTTGTTCCAAGGTACACTGTCTAGGTAATGCTGGGAACTTTGGAGATTGAAGGAAAGGATGTTAAAATATCAGAGCTTTCATACAAGTGCTAGTTACATGGCAGGCAAGAATGACATCGGCTGTATGATAGTGAAATAGTCCTCGGTCAGTTCAGAGCAGCAGAAAACAAAGGTTTAGATTTGGTAAGTGTCCTGTTCCAATGTACAGACTAAATCTGTATACAAAGTGGAGGGCAGACTCATCAGGGACTGATTCTGGAGAGCAGGAAGAAACTAGGGAAAGCACTGGGAGCTTGTCTTTAAGGAACTACAGGAATAACTGCTGGAATGGGTAGATGGTACCAAATTCAGGGCAGTAGATGCTGGACCTGTTATCTGTGTATTTGTATAATTATGAAAATGTTTCTCTCCCTTGTAGTCAAGAGGTACACATCTGTCTCAGATCCTCATATTTAGGCTTAGGGCATTTTCTTTATTGATCCAGCATTTTTCCTGAGTGAAAAGATTGACTGCAGCAGATCTACTTTGGTTTTAATAAATTTAGGTTTAAACTGTATTTTATTTTATTTTTTTCCTCAATAGGAAAAAAAAAAAAGAATGGATTAATAATAATGATACAATAATGAGTAGTTATAAGTAATAATTTGCTTTGACACACGAGATGAAGTAGCATTATCCAAACATAAGCATTATCTCAGCACAATCACAGTTGAATTCATGAGTATTGCTTTTTGGCTTGAAGTTTTATTGGGAGTAAGATACTTCAGGTCTACTGATCCTCCCACCAGACAGCTGACAGCAGCTTTAGCAGATGCTGAAGAGTGTTTTCCAAATATCTTGACCTAGGAAGAGAATGACTTCCCCCTTTCATTCTTCCATCAAGTCCTAAGCGAACTTAGGAAGTCTAGAAAAGACCACAGAATGCCTAGAGTATTCTGCAGTTTAAAGTGTAGTTGAAGACATACAAAAAAGTGTCTGTTACCTGGGAGAAATTAAAAAAAAATCTAGCATTTCTATTCTTTTGTCCAAAGTTCATAATTAAAATTCTCTTCTGTGGTCCCATCTTGTAAAGGTTCTAAGATGATGTCAGTCCAGATTCTCTCCTTCTTTTTTTTCTGTCTGATTTGTCAGATATTTAGCTCATCAGTTACAAAAGTCAGAAATCCAGCTATGAAGGAGAACCTCGCTGTGCTTATCTCACTGGGCATCTTTATAACTCTGTTAGGCTCATGCTGTTGGAGTTATTTGAGTAATAGCATCAGGATGGCTGAGTCGATGCCCCAATTTCTGCCTTTTTCCACTCCAAAACTAATGAATGATACTAAGCTCACAAAGGAGAGCATATCCAAGGCCCCAAAGGCAGTGAGTTCACTAGCTTAGGGGACTGTAATTGTTGCAGTTCAAAATGCTATCATATATCATGCTCCTGGTAATTTGAAGTAGTGGATTTGATACTGGCCAGGAGCAAACTGCATTGGGTGTTGAATAGCAGCTTCTTATCTCCAGATTCACAGATGGGATTGTGGATGTCCCACTTCTGACAGTTAGCATTGAATAGGAAGTTTTGTAAATGATTCTTGGCAGGAGTACTCATTACATTTCTATTGAGATCTATCTCCACAGCTGAGTTTTCCTTTGCTTTTTTCTCTGTACCATGCAATTAAATGGATGACCATCCTATGCAGAAGGAAATGCTTCTATTAAAGATGAAAAGAACTCAGAGTGAAGCCAGCCACGCACAGCACTAGGTTTTAAGCCAGCTTTACTTCAGCTTTCAGAAGAAATTAAGAAAATTGCAGATGTTATGTACTCCTGGCCTCTGAGATACCGCACACAGGGTTTTCATAAAACGTATGCTCATAAATGTATTGCATCCTTTTATCAACCTTCTGGGCTGGAAAAATACTTTTTCGCTAACAGGAAAAAATTCTCAGTTTCTAACATGAGGTAATGAATGCATATCTATTGTTTGGCTGACAGCAATAAATATTCCTGTCGTGTTCTTTATTGCCATCTTAATGGCAGAACTCCCAATGCTGACTAGACACTGCATTTTGATTTACAGGAAAATATTCTGAGAGATACTCTGCTGATTGGAGAACCCTGCTGTATTTGATGAATTTATCATAGCATGTCTGTGAGTCTGCATTTTTTTGTAAAATGTTTTGAAAATATAAATATTTGGAAATGAAGAAACAAACCTGAATATCATTCAAGCTGTGCTTCTACTGACAGATGCTGTGTTCATAAATTTTTGCTAAGCAGAAGTTTAAGAAATGAGAAACTTGACTTGGCAAAATGTTTTCAAAATCCTGGAGGACTCACTGAGGAGCTTCCTGGATTTTGTGGCGAATGGGGCAGTTTGCATGCTGGTTTGGAGATCTGACTGTGTGATTCTTTTTTGTTTTTCCTGTCTTTTTCTCTCCCCCTCCC
>JAOEHY010041955.1:20716-45895 GCA_025447955.1 Psilopsiagon aurifrons
CTAACTCTTGTGAACTGGAATGATCAAAGTCAAAAAAGTCATTCCAAAATGCATTGCTTAATTCTAAATTTTGGAAAATTTTCTAAATTAAAAAAGCCATCGTGCTGCTTTTCCTTTGAGACTTGCAGCAACATGAATTATCACTGCCTATCTCTCATATCTTTCCACAAATGAAAATAGGTTTGATGAGGTTCTGTGAAGTTTGCTGCAAAGTGTCGGTTAACAATACTGGAATGAAAGAGATACTACAGCTTTCTGTGAAACCACTAAATTCTTATTTCTACACAAATCTTTCTGATAGGCTGTGATATATTTAGACAAACGTTAGATAATTTGCCCATGGAAGTCAATTGCTGTAAATAAAAGCAGACGATTTGCTTTTTTCTAACTTATTTTCTTTATTATCTGCTATGAATGCAAGACTGTAGTTAAATAAATCTGTGCTCATCAGAAGTCTAAACTCAGCTGTGACTCGTGTAATTTGCCAATAGGTGGCATGAGTGCATTACTAAGGCTTACAGGTATAAACTGCAAATAGCTGCTTATATTTATTTAGCTTTCTAAAGATGCAGCAGAAGGCACTGTGTCTCATGTTAGCAGTCACCAATTCCTGTATAGTAAGAACCGGCAGAAATCTGCAGTCTAAATGCATGCTGCAATGCTGATTGAAGTATTTTTGTTACTAAATTGAGAAAAAATAGCAAAGTTAATAACTAATAGCTGTATGAAACAGGAATTAAGTTAATGTGTACTAGCTATGTGAAAAAGAAATGGCCTGAAATTGATGGCAGCAATCACACAGCAGTCTGACAAAAAAAAAAAAAAATTCTTATAATTAAAAAATATTCATTTATAGCTTGTCTTAAACCAAAAAAAACCAAACAAGGCCAATAGAAAGCTCAAGCTGCTTTAACAGAGGGCAGGTCCAAAACCTGTTCAATGTAAGTAAGAAGAAAAAATCAAAAAGGTTCTATCTTATCTTAAATTGCGTAACAGATTGAGAATAAATCTGTCCTGAGCTTAGGTAAGAGGAGTTTATTAAGAGGAGCTGTGTGACAGAAGAGGGATAGTTTAGGGAAGGAACAGTGGAACTGGTGTGATAGTTTACATAGAAGTGCAATCATTGCAATCCTACCTCAGTTAGCTGCAGGCTTTAACCCAGCTTGATCCTTCTCCCATCTCCAGCCCTATCTGGTGGCCCTGAGTGTACCCCACCCTGAAGATCCAGCCGTCCGAGCAGTTCAGTGTTGCATTCTGCCTTAAGCACCAGTGCAACACTGATCTGAAGCCAGTTAATTCATATAGGCACAGCGATTTCTCGGTTTGTATGCAGAATTAAACAAGCACTCATTTATAACTTACATAAGCAGAGGAAAATAACTGCTTTTTCTCTGTGTGTTTGTTTTTTTTGTTTGTTTGTTTTGTTTGTTTTTCTTTTTTTTTTTTTTTTCCCCAGACCTCTCCCAAGTGTTCAGTGGCTGCGATTTATCCTGATTGGATAACTTTCTACATATGATTTATGGGTTGAAGCGTAATAACAAGACTACAGAAATTCTCATTTGAAATTCTTCACCCTGTATTACAGAAGTAGTCAATTAGATGATTATAACTATCCATATGCCTCTGAAGCCTATGAATTGATTTGTGGTGTAAGAGTGTGAACAAAGTCTAGGAAGTGCCTATGTAATGATTCTGATGTTTGCCTGGATGCTTCATTTCTTCCCAGACCAGGCAATCATCCTGTATTTGTTAATTTCTATTGTGTGAGTGAGTTAGAACAGATGTGGGTATATCTTAACCCATTTTTGTCACAATTATGAACTGTCAACCTTCAGAATGGCAGCATCCACTCTTCTGAAGGTATGTGTTCTCTTTGGCCTTTCTGGAATAAAAGTATCAGAATAGGATTCAGCTCCTCATAGGAGTTTCACACAGTATGCCTTAGAAGACAGGGAGTTAGGCACTATTTGGTATTTATTTAATCACACTTCTTTTGAAGCAACAGGGTCTAGACTTCTGCTTTTCGTGAAGGTTGTCCTGTCCTTTCTGTTTATTCAAAATTAGTATTACCAATTGAGTAATACAAATTACTCTGTCCATTGGGTACTTGCAAGTTGTTGCAGGGTGGGAGGACTTGGCATGGATGAAGCTGTTTAAGGCTAAGTTTTAGATCCAGAAGCTGAATCTTTGTTTCTAACTGCATTTCCCCATGGTTGTAGGGAGGGACAGACACAGTATTGCAGAAGAAAGACGTTGCTTAGGTGTTTCCATTCCCTCCCCTCTTCTTGTTTCCTTCAAGTCATACAGATTCCAGACTCTTAAAGTACCAAATAATTCGTGTCCACAAGTCTGGAGCAGTGAGTTAGGAATATATTATCAAGGCTTAACATTTGCCACTGCTCTGTATTGAGGTTCTCCCACTAAATGAGTACAATAGCCTAGAAGTACAGTGACTGAAAATATTTCATCAAAGGTTGAATATGTAAGAGAAAAGAGACTAAATAGATTAGCTGTGCATGATAGGTTTTTGACAGCTGCATGAATTTGAGTCGAGAGGTGCATTTCAAAAGCACTAATTCCTAGTCTTTGCTTTTGTGAGACCAAGAGTTTTTGTACTTGTAGTCACAGAACAAAAATGTAACTTACATTCTCAATGCTGTCTTAGCTAGATTGTCTTTGAGAAAGCACACTGTTTAAACACAGATGGTAACAGGTGGGGTCTGCAGGTAGTCTGTACCCAAATGTTGCTAACACTAAGAGTAGACTGATCTAGAAAATATGCCCGTAAGGAGTTTAGAAACATTTCCTTAATACCAACAAAATTTCAGTCTCCATGGGATAGAAATAACAACACTACAAGGAATATGAATTACTATCATTCATCCCAGTAGGTTGCTGATTTTTGAAGGCTAAACAATGAGTTTAATTTTTTCCTATTTATTTTGTCAATTTAACATGAAGACTTTCGGAGATAGTTTTGAAAAAAACTAAAGTTCATGTAATTTTTAACCAAAAAGTAATTAAGACTGTAGTAAAAATAAACTTGCTAAGGGTCTTTTTTCTGGGCTTGTGGTCAGACTTGTATTAAGGAGTTGCAGCTTTTGTTCTCCTAGCCCTAAAAGCCTAGGAGCAGAGGCAGGATACCAACGAACTAGGTAGTTCTGCAGAGCGTTATGTTTTCTCTAATGTACCATGCAAAATGAAGATTAATGAGACATGGGTTGGTTCAGCTAGCATTTTGACTTTTTGAGCTCGTTTTTTTCTTTTTATTATTTTCTTTGTCTCAGATAACAGCTTCGTGTTAGCCGAAGCCCAGAGAAATGATGCTGTGTCCTGGAAAGGGAAAGATGATGTTAGTCAGTGCTTCTGTGGGGCTGTAAGATCTGAAAGCAGATGGCTTTGTGCTGCCTAACAGAAGGGCATGCTCCGCTGGGATTTTAATGACATGGAGAAGGTGTGGGCCAAGCTTGGGCTTTGTGCAGTGGGCATAGTAGATTGTCTTACCAGATGCTGAAGAATTTTGGAGGACTTCCTTAGTACCTGTTTGGATGTCCCATCCAAGGGGTATTCTGCCTTCAAAAGAGAATTCAGATCTTGGTGTTGATGATGTTTAGGATTATATCTGGCCTTTTGTAATGTGTAGTACTAGTAAGCATTTAGACAGTAGATCTAGGCATAATAGTGAGCTGGTGTTCTGAATGATATCAGTAAACATTAATTTCATTTTTCCAACCTTTCTGTCAACTTTGAGATTTTTCTCGGTAAGAATTTCATAGAGAATAGAAGCCAATATGTTTGGGTTGTAAGTGAGCTTAAAGGTCATCTCCTTCCAACCCCCCTACCATAGGCAGGGACAACTTCCACTAGATCAGGTTGCTCAAAGTCCCATCTAACCTGGCCTTGAACACTTCCAGGGATGGGGCAGCCACAGCTTCTCTGGGCAGCCTCTGCAAGGTCCTCACCACCCTCACAGTACAGAACTTCTTTCTAATATCTAATCCAAATCTACCCTCTTTCAGTTTAAAGCCACTCCTCCTTGTCCTGTGCCTTATAAAAAGTCCTCTTAAGCTTTCTTGTCAGACCCTTGAGGTACTGGAAGGCTGCTCTAAGGTGTCCCTGGAGCCTTTTCTTCTCCATGCTGAACAGCCCCAACTCTCTCATCCTGTCTCCATAGCAGAGGTGCTCCAGCCCTCGCAGCATCTTTGTGACTTCCTCTGAACTCACTGGTGCAGCTCCACACCCCTATTGTGTTAGGGGCCCCAGAGGTGAACTCAGCACTGCAGGTGGGTTCTCATGAGATTGGGGTAGAGGGGAAGAATCCCTTCCATCAAGCTGCTGATCCTGCTGCTGCTGATGCAGCCCAGTATATGGTTGGCTTTCTGGGCTGCAAGCACACATTGAGTGTCTCATCAGCCAACACCCCCAAATCCCTCTCCTCAGGGTTGCTCTCAGTCAGGTCTCTGCTTAGACTGTAGTTGTACTTGGGATTGCCCTGACTCACTTTCTTCTCTTAATGATACTGAAACTTTGTGCTGATGCATTGTACTGGACCTCTTGCGATGATTTCATTTCTGTTGTTACATGTGAGCTTTACCTGTACTTGATGATAGCTGATGTAGCGTGGGTGACTTCAACAGCTATGTCAGTACCACCTGAATCCCTGGTCCATTGATCAGGCCCATTCATGAGCTGGAGAAACAATGGCATGAGGTCTGCACTGTAGGTTTGGCTTAGAGACATTAAAGGCAATAGTAAGACGCTTCCAGAGAAATCAATGCCTGACACACAAAACTTGACATTCACAATCCATCTTTGCCAATCCCCTTCCTCAGGAGGGACAATGCTAGTCAAGCACTTGCCACAGGGCACAGGTAGACCTGTTACCCTGTAACACTGAGCCTCCATCTCCAGGGAATGCTGGGACTGCACCCCAATGGGAAGTGGTTCCCCGCAAGAAAACGGCGGCATGACATGACCTGGTGCTTGGAAAAACAAAGTGAAGCAGGGACTTTATTTGTCTAGGCCAAGCCTCCTGCTGCAAATTTATAGGCTTTTTAACTTGCTGTGCTACCTGTCAGTCTCTGAACAGATGCACAGCCTTCAGGCTCTTGTAGCTTGCCAGTGACTGGCATCCTGCTGGGAACTGTAGGAGGAATTTCAGTATGAAACAGGGCAGCCTAATAATAGTGCAAGAATACATTGAAACCAGTGTGTGCACAAAGAAGTATAAAAGGGTAACATGTAGTTCTGGTTTTTTTTTCAGCCAGCAAAAGGGTGTGTAGGGAAAAACTCTAAGCCATTGAGTTGAGCGCTTAATTGCAGCAGGAGCTGAATGTCTTGGGCAGAATAATCAGATGTTTGCATTTCCCCAGAAGCCATAGATATGTAAAAATAAACTTTTCTAAGGAAGCATGCTTCAAAGGCTGTTAAAAATATACTGGTTCTAATTGCCATTTGAATAAAAACAGAGTGATAGAAAAGTGTATCTGTATGAAATGTGTATTTTTGTTTTTCTTGGTATTATAACTGTAAGTTTCATAGTTCTTTACCTTACAATTTCCTAAGGGTGCGCTTCAGTTGCCCAGTTGCAAGCCACATGTTATTTGAATGAGGGACGCTGCATGGTGCTGATGGCTATGACGTGAGGCTGTTGATAGACCGTTTCTCTCCAATACTTCATTGGGAGGCCTACATCTGTGAAACCATAGGATATCTTATATGACAATAAAGGTGCATGTGTTGGCAACTAAACTAAGCCCTGGTATTCCATAATGAAAAGCTGAGAAGAGCATAGGAGACTGTGACACTGGGCTGAGAAGCCTCCTTCTGATGTGATGTACTTGGCAGATGTAGTGACCAAATAGGGGGGTTTTGTTCAGGACATGGTTAGGGGGTTATGACTGCTCTAGACTTTCATTTTCTGCCAGAAATTACTTATTTAAAAAAAAAAAAAAAGTTGAGATTAGAATTGACAGTAGATGAGAAAAGAGAAATTATTAATATCCGCATAGGAACACTTTAATTTTGGTATTTCAAGGAATAATGAGAATTCTTGATCAGAAACAACATCTGCCATGGCAGAATTTCCCTGAGCTGGTTATGGTAAATCGAGCAATGGTAAAATCTTTATATTTATTCCTATTGCTGGAAAGAAACACACACATTATTCATTTGTAAAGCTTATTCATAAATCTCTCAAAGCCATGCTTGCTCCTTCTTACCTCTTAGCATCCTTTGTATTAGGAAAGGAATAGAGCAAGTTTATTTTCCATAAGTGGGGGAGAAGTACTGTCTCCCTTGAGGCAATGTGGTAGTGGGAGTGAAAATACAGCTTTGAGCAGAGTAGCATTGAGGTAAAATCCCCAAATCCCCCACCATGCTGACTGATTTCCAGGAGGGCCACCTTTCAGTGGAGATAAACTCTTTAGGAAAACACTGCTAACAGTGCTCAAAGTTAGTCTTGGTCTGAAACTTTCTGCTTTTGGGAATTTTGGTAAATAATTGATGAAAATGTATGGGGGAAATATCCTAAAAGGCCTATACATGTCAAGAGTGAGAAACATGCTGACATTGTTGTTCTTAAGTTTCCACACGTGGCCATACCCACTTTCCTTGGTGGAAGCTAGATCTTCCTAGAGCCTCAAACAGCAGTTTTGGGCTGCTGTTCCAAAGAAAGGAGTGTAGTTATTTTGTTTGTTTGGTGTTTTTTTTTTTGAAGTTACTAATGCTACCTCCTGAAACTTTCTCTTAGAACTGGATTTTGTTAATAATATCCCCTCCATATGCTTGGGTGTGGGGGACACACATAGTCTCTCCAGTATTTTCAAGGGCAATTAATTTTTTAATTAACAGAAATATACATGAAAATGTAAAACATTAATTTGTGGAAATTGGTCTGTTTCCAGTTATTGCTGGATTAGCTTGGCAAGTCATATTTTTTAAAGTACGAAATGAAATTCTTATGCAGAATGGTAATTTCCTTGGAAGTCTTTAAACTAATTATTTTAAGTTTAGATGTTGTTGCCTTTTGCTGTTTGCTGTGTTTAGATATGCACCATATCTTCTGTTTTGATTAAAAAGTATAATTAATTTGGAATATGGTTTCATAATGGTTTTCAATGCTTGATTCAAACTATAATTTCCATCAATTTCTTCAGCATTTTTCTTAAATGGCTATTTCCTAAGTGTCCTGCAAAATAATCAGGAGCAATATCCATAACAGGAACGTGCAAGCACGTGCTCATTGTGAGAAGTTGAAATAATCTAAAAGTATTTAGTGATGTTTTAGCTCACTTGTAAATTGGAAGAATAATGAAAACTTTTTTGCAATTTGCAAAAGTTTGTGTATACTTCTAGAGCTTGCTTTATATATAGTGTTACTAGTGTGCAAAAAAGATGGTCTAACTTACACTGCCAAAATTAATGTCAAAACTAATTGACCTTCATAGGCAAATAATTTTATGGTTGTTTGAACATGGTCTGTAGGATCACCCCATGGATATTACATTCGTTTCACTTTTCAGAAATTACTTTTGCTATAAAAACTCCTACAGTGGCTTCACATAGTAAAGAGGACAATAATGGTAGTTTTAAAATTGCTAACTTTTTTTTTGGGTGCTGAATAATCATTGAACTTCATGAAACAGCTCATGTTGCAAGGAAAAACTGGGAGACTTCCGCTTCAAATGGGTTTTGCAAAAAGTGAAGCTGTATTTAATATGGAGTGGTTTAGCTCTTTTTCAAGAGATTTTGATAAGTTGAATGTCTGATGTACTTTCCCCAGTTTCTTTTCTTTGCTTTATGTATTCAAACAAAGAGAAGGAGAAAAAGTAGTTTGTGTTTAAGTTAAAATGTGCAAAGAAAAATATAAAAAACACTAGATCCTGAAACAAATGCATGGTCAATAAGATAAAAAAACCCCCAAAATCTCATCCTGCAATGTTGAAAGATTTTATGTTCTATTACTAATCCTTTAATTCATAGATTCATCTGAAAAGATCTCAGTGACATTGTGTTGTTGCAAACTTACATCACCAAAATCTTACCAACTTGTTTTCAGCCTGATACCTCAATGTCACCATAAAAAGATGCAAAGTTATGACTTGTTTTGTCTGAGATCCAGGTGATGAAGAGCTCTAAGCGATGTGCTCTGCCCTGTTTGACACAATGATTTGTGCTCTACTACAGTTAGTAATTTGAAAAACAAGTAGTGATGATGCAGTAGTAAAAAACAAAGAATGAAAAAAACCAAACAACCAAAACCCAGAAGAGCAACCCTGTTGCATTTAATGAAAGATGCCTAAATTAATAGCAGTCATTCCTCTATTGCATTTGCAATGTCATATTTATTGCATCATCTTTATGATTTTTTAATTAAGGATCCATGGTGGTTTCCACTGTACATCAGGTTATTCAGGAGTTTGTCATTCAGCCTGCTTAATTTGTAACATGCTGAAACTTGGCAAATAAATTGTCACTTTGTATGCAAATTATCATGGTTTTTTTTTTTTTTTCATGGCTTCAGTTGATTAAGCAATTTAAGCTATAGTGAGGAAAAAAACCCCACAAAGGGTCAGAGCTAAAAAGTTCCTAGGTGAGAGAAATCCCCAACTCTGACAAAAATCAGTGAATGCCAAGCAGTGGAATTCGGAATCACAGCATGAGCTGCCAGCTGGGAAACTGTGTGTCACCACAAATGTTTGTTTGTGGGTTCTTTGTTTTGCTGGGGTTTTTCTGGGTTTGTTTGGTTGTTTGGTTTTGGTTGGTTGTTTTTTGGGTTGTGTTTTTTTGGTTTTTTTTGTTTTTTTGTTTTGTGGGTTTTTTTTTTTTTTCTTCCCTGATTGTTATCTTTACTCCAGAAACGTGAAGGTCTGTGTGTCTTCATGCAGTAGCAACCCGGTCTCTGAAGGACTGGATCTACGCACTGTGCCTCGTGGGAGATAGGATATCTCCCCTAGTTCTGGAAAGTAAATTTGCTGTAGTCTTTTCCTAATACATAGGATGCTAGGAGGTAAGTAGGATGTATCTTCATGAACAGGCCTGCAGAGGGAAGCTTTGTGAGTACTTTATAATAAAAATATGCTCGTTCAGTCAGAGAAGATCTGTTTTGAATCTCTTTCAAGTCTGAGGCATATGAATTTCTATCTTGCTGTTTTAGAAGAGTATTTAACTATTAGGCTATACATGATGTTGGTACAGAGTGAAACTGTCTAATAGTGAAATTGTGCACTGTATGTGGGAGTTGACTAGATCAGGAGGAGACAGGCAAATGGAGAGAGCCTGATTTGATAATCTAGTAGTTGTTAACAGACACTGCATACACCCTTGTGGGGAAGGCGAGGCTTTCACAGTTGCCTGCAGTACACCATTGTATTTTTTTAAGGAATTAATGTGTATAGGTAGTCTAGATTTGCATTTTTAATGTGTTTGATGTGATTGCCAAATAGCTACCTGTGCAGCCAGGAGCCTTGATAAATTTACTTTAACCTCTTGTAGTACAAAAAATTTGGAGCACAGAGGGAGAACATTGCATATCTCTGCCTGCCAAACAGATCCTTGGCAAACTACACCTTGAACAATTCTGATTTGTTTCCATTTAATTAATGAACACTTTCCTGCTTTGTGATTATTGTCCTTGCCTGAAGTTGTTCCTTTGTAAGGATGAATAAATAGTTCTTGACATTAATTTCTACCTGTTCAGTGATTTTTCACACCATCAGAGACCTGTAACTTGTCCTTGCTGTTAATCCCTTCTAATTCTGCCTCATCTTTTTTTCTTTATTTTTGATTTCCTTTCTTCTTTCTGAATGATTTTTGTTTTGTCCTTCACAGTTTTTTTAAAAAAAGAAAACAGTCTTATCACTGGTTTTCCTTTATTGCTGGTACAAATATATTTCATCTTTCTTCTTTGTCATGGAGCATGTTTTCTTGAAGTAGGAGGCCTCTTCTCTCCTCATTCTAATACCTTTTTCAGGAGCTGCTTGTGAAATATAAATATAAGATAGGAAGAGTGTGAATTATCACAGACATTTTCTGAATACAGGAGAGAAATGTTCTTCTCATTCTCCCATTTTGCTGTGAATTTTACATCCACACCTCTGTTACTTTCCTTTGAATGTTTTCAGTGAAGTTAGATTTGTAAGACCTTTGACAAGTGGTCTTGAGTCTGGTGTGGAGGCTTCCAACCCAGCATGTGATTTACTTGACTCATAAATTTGAATAATAACAAAGAGAGTAGGGGGACTTCTGCATTGGCTGGAGCAAGTTTCTGGGGATTGCTCAGTGAGTGGTTGCCAACAGTGGGCAGAACTCTGCAGTGTTTTCCATTTGTAAATTATCAATAAATTACTACCACATTTAATAGATAAGTTACTCACAAAGGAAACAGCAGGTTCTAATCATCTCCACAGTAGATCTTCCTGGCATTCAGCTTACTTACTGACTAATACAGAATTATTGCCTTGGCATATGCCATGCTATCCTATGAATTTCACAAGTACAACACTATCTTGTAATAGCTGTTATCCACAAGAAAATACAAACAAGCCACCTTTTTGGTAGCTGGTGCTTTAAACTCTGCGTCATCACAGATAACTTGCATAACAGATAACCCTCTGTCTGTATGCATTATTGTAAGGGTAATGTACCCTGGTTTGCCTCTCCAGTTGCACTATGTCGTCCGAAGCAAATTGTCAGTATGGCATTCACAGCTGCTCTCTGTGTGTTGCCATAAATGATAGATGAGTACAACATTCTCTAGTTTTGAGTGCAATGCAAGTTCAGTATTTCTGGACTTGTTTGCACATCCCTTTGATAACTGTGGAGATATTACTGAGGTGGTGAATTTGTTCAAATAAAAAAGATAAGATAGCACTCCCAGCAGGAGCTTTCTTTTACACTAGATGTGAATGTTTGAATGTGAGTACATTGGTATGTTTTGTGTATTCTGTGCACATAATTCATTTCTCCTTACTCTGAATGTAGTATTTTAGAGTAGCAGGGAAAGTAAAAGCAAAACTTCTTTGAATGAGTGTAGTTGTTTTTTGTGGTAATGTGACCAGCTCAGTGCCAAAGAGGCAGGGAGCAGACTCCTGCACATTTACAGCTTCAGTGAGACAAAAAGAGGCAACATTAAATAAATGTGTGTACCGTGTATGCTTTCTGTTCAGGGCCGATTGCAGTTTTCATTATACTGAAATACTGTGAAAAATTAATGGGGAAGAATAGTTGTGAATTCTCTGAAGCAACAATTGTCTGAACATCATCAAATCTTACTGAGCTGATTCAAAATCTAAAGATCACCTCTCTTCCTGGAGTGGAATTTAAGCGCTTACTGGGTCTGGACAATTTGCCGCTGAGATCTCAATTGTCCATTTTGAGCCCATCTCCTTTTGGGAACAAGCGTTTTGTTCCTCGTATATTCTAACGGATTGCAGAGCTACAGTGGCAGTTTGAAGTATAATTTATCTTTTTGAATAAATGTGTCTTTAGAAGAGATACAGCAGTTGAGATTGGGTACAGGAGATTTGTCAGTGCAAACCATTTGAGTTCACTCAAATATTAAGGAGTGATTAGACAAGAATTCCTGTTTTGAGAGAGACAAAAATTAATATACTTTTAAAAAAAAAATTGATCATATTAGGGTAATAGAATACAACTATCAATTCAGCTGTTTATTTGAGGAAATGTTTTTGGGGGCCTTCATGAGAGATTAGCCTCATCTCCCCCAAGTTTTTCCTTGTAGGTGCTTATCAGTGAGGAAGCCCTGGATGCAGCTGCAGGAGTGTTCACTCTTCCGTCAGGAGAGCATCTTTTAGGTGAATGTGCCTGTCACCCATAGTGTGCTGTAATTAACTTTATGGGATAGTCTTGGAGTACGTGAAGTGGTATCAAAAATTAGACATGGAGATCCAGTGATTGTTCTGTCACTGTGGATCATCCTGCATTTCTCCATTTTTTTTTTTTTTTTTTTCTAAAATGGTATTTCTGGTGTTTATGGTGAGAGCTTTGCTGACAAAGGAATGCAGTCTTTTGAAGACTGAAATATATTTAGGTCTTTGTTAGGGAAGTTTTGTTACCACTTCAAAATCTAAGGTTAGTAGTTGTTAACATCTTCAAAGTACGTGGACGAGATCATGTGCCTTTTAATAAAGTCCGTTGCATGAGGAGAACAAAGCATGAGAAGTAACTATTTCCAGTCTAATACATGGTCTGGTCTGCAAAGAAAAAGGTCATGTCTTAATCAGTATGATCATCAGTATGATTTTTTTTATATATTTATTTGTAAAGGTGTAGTGAATTTTGAGTACAGTGGTTTTTATATAATTTATTGCTTTGATTTCATAATTATTAGAATTTTCTTTTTTCAGTCCTAATTTTAATTACAAATTTTAGTTAGTTAAGCCTCACTTTAGTAATTATCTGTGTATAATTTAAACCCATCTTTCTAAATGTTACTCTGATCTTTTTGAAAATATGTGGATTAAAACGTTTCTATAGCCATCTCAGCTGCTGTCATGAAATGTTGGAATTTGAAATGGAGCTGTGACAAATGAACTAAAACTTTAAGGAAACAGTTCTCTCACCTTAATGTTATTCCTTAGCATTTTTGTTGCAGAGCCATAGTGAAAACTCCAAGCATGTGTATGCTCTGCTTGGAAAGTTGGGTTTTTTTAATCTGAACTTCATGATATCCTCTCAGTCTGTATTTTCAATAATTCTTTCAATTTTATTTCAGTTTATTTCTTATGAACTGTCATTATTTTTTCTTTTTTTTTAAGAGTTAATTTTTTTTTTTTTATTATTTTGTTAAAAAGGGGGGAGGGGGGAAGGGGAGGAAAGAGAGGCACCAAACTACTGTTTATGTGTATAAAATGCGAAATGAACAGAAGACAGCTGAACTCTCCATTAATCTGTTCTTCCTTTAAATTTATTACTTTCCCAAAATCAGGAGACTGAAGTCTGATAATTTTTACCTTGCATAAGCATCATTGCATAAATCTAAGCATGATGAGACCTGAAGTTTGGTTTCATACTACTATTATGGTTAAAGCCGAAGTCTGCTTTGCTTTGACAATAGTTTCTGGTCTGTGGTAAGTGAGAAGACAGGATTTGTAGATCGAAAAGTTGAGCTTTTTACAGATCTGCTGGCTTGATAGTTAAGTGCATGCTAAATGAAGCCCACCAAGCTTTATTGAGTGCTTCCTACATCAGTTCTATATCTCGCATATGAACTGGAACCTTAGAAAGATATTGAGTCATACTTTAAAGATTTCAAAGTGAGAGGCAGTCTACAGCAGCCTTCACTATTATTTACTCTTACTATCAAAAATTAATACTTTAGCTCACATTTATTTGCATACAAGTTTTAGTCTATGAGGTTTTCTGTTCCTTTTCTTTTGTTGTTTGTTATAAGTAATACACAGTCAGAAATCTTAACCTTTGTGCAAAATGCACTCTTGTGGTTCCTCAGAAATAAAATAAGGTGCCAACTGTTCCTCTTGCTAGCAATTTTTATTGCAGCCAAGGCTTTAAACCTCCAAAATAAGCACTGACAGGGGAGAAATAGTAAGAGTTATACTAATAGCATGTTTGGAGTTTGGTGTGAGTTGACTGCTTGTCACTTGAAAAAAATTATTAATTGCCATTATCATCATCCCAGGTCTTCATATTTTGAAGCAAACAGAATTCTGATGGGCACAGAGCAGAGCTGAATTTCATCAGAAGTCACCTGCAACATGTTAGTATATTCATACAAAAATTCTCAGGCAAATCTTGTCTCAGTTTCATGCCTGGAGTCTTACTGACCCCGCAGTCGGAAAACGAGCTGAGTATTAGAAATCACATGTTGAACACACAATCAGAACTGTTCCTCAGCTGTTTATAATATGAATGAGGTAATTTGCAGATGATGGGTATTCAAAAAGAGAGATGAGTGTTTTGTGGAGACATTTTGCTTTTTTCCTAAGATTTATATTTCTTTCCATTGAGAAAAATTGACTGAAATCAGCAATAATATTAATTAGCATTAGTTACAAAGAGTAACAATTGAAGTTGTGCTATTGGTGGTTTAATCTTACTGTGCTATTGCATGAGTATTTCATCACATGATGAATTTGATCTATAATTCAGAGGAAGGCAAAGTCACTTATAGTTCACCTATGCAATTTTTTTGCTGGAATCTGCCTCTTGCTCAGAACTTAAACAAATAATCTTGAGAGGCAGGTGAAAAAGGGACACTGATTGCAAGCTATTTCTCTTTGTCCAGGGTGAAGGTAAAAAGTCTCTCCTGCTCTCTACTGGTGGAAGGTGTGAGGAGTGGCTAAAGCCAAACCCAGGGTTTGTTCCCCTTCCAGGTGATCCAGCAAGTTCTGGAGCAACTAAGGAAGTTGTGGTGAGTAGACTGCTCAGTGACTCAGTGCTTCTTAGTGGCAGGGTTAACCTGATTTGGAGTACTCTACTGTGAGTGTGCAAGTAACACAATAGCCTTCTGAGGTCACCTATTTGTAATCAGCAAGACTTGCTTCAGTGGGTATTCTTTAAAAACAGTTGTGGAAATGATTGTTAAAAAGAAGCCAATTAAATCCTCTGCCATGACTGATCTAACTGATACCTAGAACCAGAGCTTTCTAGTCTCTCTTATCAGTGAATAATTCATATCCTTTGAGTGAAAACCTTAACAAAACTAAACCAAGATGTGCAAATATCTGTCTTAAGACTTTAACAGCTCATCTTTTGGATAAGACTATTATAAAGTCATTTGGAGGAAGAAGCTCATACATAAAAATGAATGTTGCCATGCAACAAGTACTAAAGAAAGAACCACATGATTTAAGCCTTAACTAATTTTCCATGGCAGCTGGGGAATGTTCAGGAATAAGGAAATTCAGGAGCACCAGTGTTAATTAAGTCTCATTTGCTAGAAATCTGTGGCTTGTATTTGATGACTTTGATGTCTCGGGGGGGTATAAAGTCCAACTGATAACTTTTTCATGATTGTAAAATGTAAGGGCGTGCTCTCCCATGAAGCTTCCTTAGCATCTGATAAATATGTGTGTGGGATAAGTTCAACACATGCACTTGTTATTGCATAGGTGCTTATTTTCTCTAACTTTGTTGGACCTTATATGAGGTCTTCAACACCTCTGTTCAGTTTGTGTTATTATCTTGTAATGAGACCTACAAAAGCAGATAACCTGAAGTCATGTGCAGAGTTTGGGCTCCATATGGTTTAAAAAAAAGCCAGCATAAGGGCTGGTGTTTGCAAGAGGACATACCTGAATGGAGATTTATAAATGCTGGTGTAATGTCAACTAAAAATAATACCTGTGATGTTTACCATTTGATGGCATAATCCTCTGCTTCTCTGATTCAATAGAACTAATTTGCCAGGCTGTGGTGTATTAGATAGAGATTGGCACTGTAGAGAAATTGAAGAGATTTCAAAACACAGAAATTAAACTTATTACTTTATTAAGCAATAAATAATTAAACCAGTTAATGTACTGTGATTCAGTTCCCTGTAGATAAAACTTGAAGTATGCATTTGTTGGAAGGAAAGTGAAATGGAGCCTGTTGGTGGAAGTCTCAAATATTTTGGTGAGTTCATGGCCATAAAAGCGTGTAAGTATAAACATAAATACCTTTCTTTCAGCTATACATACATTCCCAGCTTTTTTTAAACTCCCACAGTCAGTTTCTGAAGCCTGCATGACCACTATGGTCCTATTGTTTCCCCAGGAAATTGATTTAGTATATGTAAATGAGATTCTGGATATTGGTGGCATTCAGTAGGAAATATTATTTCAATTAGATCTTCCTGTGGCATGTTGTTTTTCTCATTGAAGAAATTAATCTTTGCTTCACAGAATAGAAATGATTAAGAAGGGCTGAGTTCTTTCCAAGCTGCTGAAATGATTGCTAATTTTTGAGTGCTTTTCAAATGATCCATGAAAAAGATGAACATAAAGGTTAGCAAGCTATGCTCCATGCCTGTGATGCAAAGGGCAGGTTTCTAGTCTAGCAGGTGCTGAAGCAAGTAGAGACATCCCATTTCAGAAGCTGACACAATTATGGATTAGGTAAGATTAGAGAACATTCAGTTCATTTCTCTATTTCTCACTCCTGTCCCACCCCAATTGCCTTTGCCAGTTGTTACAAAAACTCACTGTTTCAGAGTGAGTGGTAAAAGTACCTCTGTTTGAATTCAGATGGCAGTGGATAGAGGCTGACTGAGTCACTGTTGCTTTTGACCTTCACTACAACTTTAAGCCTTGGAAGTAGTTTATATCTTTAAAGGATTTTTATGTTTGCTGTCACCAAACATGATGCTTGGTTGCTGAAAAAGGATAGAAACTGTGCTTCCTTATCTTACACAGCAGCAGGAAACAATATTAGCTCTGATAACACACCCACTTGCATTGCTATCTTTTTCGGTATCAAGTTTTGTTCATCGTAGATACAATAAAAAATGTATTGCATACTGCTGTGTTGGCTGTGACTTTGGAGAAAGTTTCAACAGTAATAGCCAGGGGTACAATTTGCTTGGGTATGTTTCAAAACATACAGTTCAGAGATTAATAGATAACATAAAATAAAATTACAGATTGATGTGGCAAAGCTGTGTTTGTAATCATTTTCTCACACATTGGCTGTGCTATCTCCTTTGCATACTGGCAGGTCTGCTTGATAGTGCAGCAACTCTCTGAATGTTTTATCACCTCCTTTAGAAGTAGAGTCAATTACAGCTGTAGATTAAAACAGTGATGTACTTCAGGAAGTAAAAATTATATCCTGTTATGTGTTTTCTGAAATTGGTGGTATGTCTTAGCTGATGAGTTGCAATTTAAAACTTAATGAAATAATAGAATGGCTGTGGTGTCAAGCTCATCTTGGGTTGGTGGGGGATGCAGCTTCCTCCTCTTCTGGGAACCTGTGGCAGCAGGAATCAGTAACTTCACTTGCAAGAAAAGGAGGGTCTGTGGTGTTTATATATGCATATATATGTGAGAGAGACTGAGATACCTGTGTAATAATACAAAACAAGAAATCACATTAGCAAAGGGTGCAGGTTTTTTCCCTTTGTAGAGAAGACCTATGTACACCTCTTGGAGTTCAGGTTCATTCTTTTTTTTTTTCCTTTTTCTTGCCAGTCTTTCTGTGTTGCTTTGCTGGCTTAACAAGGCGAGCTGTAACTGGTCATGTTGGGGTTGTGTGCAAAAAGTCCTCACGTAAGCATGAACGCTGATGGCATGGACCTAAAATCAAGGACAAAGAGGATGAACCTACTGAATGTCATATTGAGCCTATATATTAAATGAAAATTGTGAGGAGAATGAGAAGAGCTAGTCATCTCATTAAACCAGAATATGTTATTGCATATTGCACAAATATAATTATTCTACAAAGGGAAGACAGAGCATGTTAATGACCTTCATATACATAGAAGGCTGTTAGTGACAGGAGGGAATCTTCTGGGTTTCATTTCAAGGTAGACTGGACAAAAGGCACTGAACTGACTGCTGTAGAGACATTTAAATGGTAAGAAGTCTTTTCTAGTAGTCAAAGAACATATCTAGAGGGATAGTTCGACTTGGGAATGTTCCTTTCTAATTTGCTGTATGTCCTTTTGCATAGCTCTGTGATATACTAAGTAGTTATCTTACAAATAGGCACTTCAGCTATTTCACCAAAGTCTCTTCTGTGTTTAAAGATGGATATGCTGAGACATCTTTATGTCCCAGTGCAAACTGATTAAGAAAGAAGGTTCTTAACATCAGGTAATATGTGGAAGGGGAGAAAAGGCAGTTGACTCAGGTATTTTCAAAATACAAAATTCTTAATGTTTTGGTTTAAAATTCAGGCTTCTCAACACTTTACAGCAAAATTCTTGATAAACTCCTATCCTTCCTGTACCTACACAAGGAAGAAAGACATCTGTGCCTGTTTAATTATAAGAAGGGTCTTCGTCGTCTGTTTTTTTTCCCCATCTGAATCTTGGTTCTTACCCCTTGGGTTTTTTTTTTTTTTTTTCTGTCTCTCCAGGAGTGATTCCAATTCTATCCACATTCAAGTTACATAGTATTAACTGAAGTTATTTGCCTTGTCTTTACGTAAAGATAAGAAAGTGTTTTCTTGCAAAGGAGGTCAGAGATGATAAAAGGTGAAATTGAACTGTAAATGTTATTAGTTTTAGTAAAAGGAGGACCGTGTGGGATGAGATGGAAAAGCAAAGGATCAATGCAAAATGCATTTTCACAGCTCTTTAAAATGCCACCTGAGGTTAGAGGTTGGACATGTAACTTGTCACTGTGACAGACTTTCAAATACAAGAGTTATATAACATGATATATTCTAAGGCTTTTCAATGAAGTGTGAGTTCATTTTTAGATCTTGCCAGATTATTCAGATTTCACTAAGTATGACAGTCTCTGAACTAAGATTACCCCCAGTTGATCTGTATGACTCAGAAAGAACACCTGTAACAATAGGATTCTACATTTTGAGAACCAAGCTAAATTCTGATTAAATTAGGCAGAGGAATGCTGCCTGAAGAGCCCAGTCTGGAATAATGAGGGTGAAGCAGTTTTGCAGAGGCTGTGACATTATAGATGTAAGTAGTTAGCAATGTATGTTCTGTGTTGCATTTTAAAAAAAAGTAAGGTTACAAGTACCAAAGAGTAGTGCAGGTATCTAAGTGAATGTATCTGAGTTGCACTTAAGTCAAAATGCAAACAAGTGGAATAAAAAAAAAGAAATTTCTTATGAACCTTCTTGCTAAACAGTGTACCTCCTACATCAGGAAAATTACACATCCTTTAGGGATATGTGATTTCTTTAAATCTAAGTTAAATTGTGTTTCCCTGAATTGTTCATTTCTGATGTTTCCATTTTCTCCTTGATGAGTTTATCATAAAGGAGTGGTTCTCTTCAGGATAAGGTTTTGGAATATATACACAATCATTACTTGTGTCATTTCCAGAATGGGATTAAGAACAGAATTAATCATGATGCTGATAGGTAAACTTAAACTTTAAAAAAAAATAATCCAATAACCATTTTGTTGGCAATTCTAGAAAAAATTTAGTGAAGGACTTTGTAGCTTGGAACTGAGGAGAATATTTGGCTGAATTTGTGCTTGAGATTATTAAATCTAAATCAGCTAAATCCCTGAAGGTGAGAATGTCCCAGTGAGATAGAGAAGATATCTCAGCAGAGCTTTGCCTGTGAAAGTGATGTCCAGCTGAGATTAAATTGTTAGGCTCAGAGAGAAAAAGCAGCAAACCCGACTCCCATGTGAAAATTGCTGCCTCTGTGCCTTCTGCTGGCTCTTGGCAGCCAGGGCAGGGAGCTGCCAAACTCAGACGAAGGCCTGAAGACTGGGGTAGATCAAGGCATGAGATGAGAATTGAAGTTGGATGAAACGGATTGACTTGAACAAGGAAATCCAAACTAGAAATAGGCTCGGGTGGGCAGAATATTGAGGTAAGGTAAAAAATGGGAAGAAGAGGGAGGGAGAGGACTGGCTTAGCCACATTCATATCCAAATTGTTCAGTGTAACATGGCAGAAACATGCCCATTTTGAGCTAATTCACTGCTGTGCAAAAGTGCTAAGTGAGTTCTGAAAGCAGTGTATATTTGAGGCAAAGTGCACTGATTGAGTACTTAAGCCGTGGGGCTGTTTCATGCTTTTTAGACAACAGCAGTTTTTTGTTGGACTGAGCACTTGCCATTTTGTTTTATTGAACAATAGATGTAAATTTAGTTGCATCTCTGTTATGTGTTAAGGGACCCTGTTTCATTGTTGGTATTGGGGTTTTTTTGTTGTTGTTTTGGTTGCTTGGGATTTTTTTATTATTTTCCCCTTCCTCCTTCTCCCCCCTACCCAGGAAATAATGCGAACCAATTTTTGGCATTTGTCTTTCACCAGTATTTCAATGTCATGAGTACTTCAGTGAAGCTTGAAAAGCCAACATCATCGTATATGGTGCAGGGAAATGAGTTGGCAGACTCTCAAGGTAATTAGGAATCAGTGCAGAACCCAGTTTTTCCCACTAAACTGTTGACTGCTATGGATCTGAGAAAGGGGACTGTTATCTTTGCAATTTATCAAAGAAGCTGTGGCAAACTAATTATCAGGCAGCTATTGGCTGCTGTGTGTGCCATAGCAGGTGTAGGGCAGACGATAAGACTAAATGGGCTACAGAGCTTTGGCTTCATTCTAGGCTCAGTTTTGCTCCCACAGAATTCAGCGAGAGCTTTGCCATTGATGTGAAAGGAAGACACGGCCCTTTTGTTCACAGTGGGCTCAGTACCAGATGTGGAGTATCATTACTTTCTCTTGTTGATCTCTGTGTTGTATCTGCTGAGTGAACCTGTATTCACAGCTTTGGAGATGGATCAGAAATCAAGCTTCTTTCTGGGACATGAAGAGGTACTATGCAATTGTTCAGTCCAAATTTTAGAAGTTTGCCTTCTTAATGTCCCTTACATTGCAATCTCAATTACCAGTTTTCCTGTTTTATTGTATGATCCATTTTGTTTTCATTACAGTGCAATTAACATGTGTCAGCTCAGGACTTCATCATCCTTACCTTGTATCTAGGTCCAGCCCAACTTCTGTTTTGCTGTTTGTGCCAGACATCACTGCAGATTGCTGCAATTTCAGACATCTGAATGCTGTTGGGTTGCAGGATCTTGCATCCTGTTTCCTTTTTAAGCTGAGTTCTGACTTTAAAATTCTACTGATAAAAAGTACATAAGTCTTATGGTAGTTGAGTACATGGAGTGTTTGAGTATACTTTTACTGAGTTTGTCTAATTGCTCTGTCTTGTTGGCAACTCTTAGGTTTGATATGTGGCAGTAGGATGCACTTCAGTACACCGCACAGATCTTACCCACAAGGTTTGTGTGGAGTCAAAAAATCTTTCTCCCATTTGTTGTGATAAATTTAGAAGCTCCTTCAGAGTCAGAATGCGGTTTTAGAAGTTTTCTACTCTATTATACCTCTGACGGTGAAAAAAGTTAGCTTCTGCCATGCCATTCTATGGAAATATGTACCCAGATGCCACCTGAGCTTTGATTTACATCTTTATACATAGAAAAAGCAACTTGCACCAGTTTTTCCCTTTCTATGACTTAGAATAATTAGTATTTATCAAATAACAAATTGCTGTTTATGCTTCTCAAATTTCAGGAAAATAAATTCAGGAAAACTGAGTTCCAGAACATTTTAAAACTGCTTGAGATTATTCAAGCATCAAGTTAGCATTCTTGGTGGAAAGAAGAGCTTTGTAATCTGGGCAGCTCAGCACATTAGGAACACTTGAGCTAGTCTTTATGTGCCCTGCCCTCTTCTAGGGAATATATAAAAGAACATATGAAGATCTGAGGGTGTTCATATATATATACTGTGTGTAGACTGAACTGGGACTGTGACTGGAGCCATAGAGATGCCTCCAGACCTAAGGAATTTCTCCTTTTTCTGAGCACAGCTGAGTGAAGCTGGGATGGCAGCTGAATTGGCAGGCTTTCTAAGCACGATGGATACCTATATACAGGAATGCACAGATGGGGCATCAGTGTTGCATGGATGCTTTTTCCAGTTATGCACTAGGACCTGGAGTTGCATATGTGTTTTGGGCAGTGAGATCCCTAAACAGGCATCGTATGATGAATTAGTTCAGGGAAATTCTGTGGCCTATGCTCTGCTGTAGGCTAGTTGATCACAGTTGTCGCTTTTACTTTGTAGACTATGCATGGATGATGTCTCTGAAAGTACAAACAAGACAGAAATATGGATGAATAACTCCAGTGTACAAGATCTATCCATTTTACCCTGGAATAATTTAGCTCATTCCTTTTGAAGAACCTCTGAATGACATCACAGAGAGCACAAAGTCTCTTGCATATGACCCAGGTGCTGCTTTTTTTTTTTCCTTTTCCATGAAATGAATAAACTACACCCGTGAGTTTCATATAACATTATCGTTTCTTTCCTCCCTATAAAGCTTTTGATAAGTAGCTTAATACAGTGCCAATGTAGAGTTAGGGTTGTTTTTTTTTCTTCAAATTTTTTCTTTGATACTAGCCTCTATCCCAAAGGAAAGAATTTATAAAGCCCAATAATCTCACTTTAGTGCAATGTTTAATTAATTTTTATTTCAGTTGCTCAATTTCAGGGAATCTAAAGTGTTTTTCTGGAAGAAAAAGAAAATGGGAGCATTGTGAATTTAGTTAAAAAAAAATTCATGAAAACAAGCCTCATGGGAGAGCACTGCCTCCCTGTCTCCATTCAGAACAAAATCTTTTTATACAAGTTTCTTTTCATGAAAACTGTTCAGCTTGCTTGTGATTTTGTTATTCTGACAGATGAATAGTTGAATGTTTTTAAGGACTACTGGACTTTATAGAGCAAGTTAGCACAGTACACTTAGGCTGCAGGAACCTGAATTTTATCATTAGTGGATGTCATTATTCACACCATTTGCCTGAACCGGAGAAGCAGAGGGCAAAATCCAACTAGCAACACCCCATTTCTTTACATATAAGTGCTTAACATGGCCACAGATGTTTCTTCTGTAGATCATAATTCTTAAATAATAAGAAATTTACTTACCATTACTTGCAATCTGGGCACGGAACAAGGACTATTCACCTCACTAAGGGTAAATTGAATTAGTCCCCATTCCTACAGCTTTTTATGTGAACAAGTGTCTTGGATTATAAAAGGTGCTTTTTTGCAAATGCCTCTTTTTAACCTTGTGTGAATGTAGTTTAGTGCGTGTGTCAAAGATAATGACTTCATCTATGTTGAACACGTATAATGAAAATAGAAAATTCCTAGTTACAATTTGTTTTTAAGCAATGGCAATGAGACAACCCTTCATTTGTCTTGACTGGTTTTGTGCAGCTATAAGTGCGCCGTGTCAGAGCAAACTGGTGAAAAAGTTGCATTAACCATTTAAGACATTATGACTGCAACTTTTACTGTCCTTTCAGGACCTTCTGAAAAGAATATGGTAAATCCATCAATGAACACTACCAAATACTTAACCCTTTTGTCCTGGGTTCAGCAGTAGCAGTCATTTTTTCTCCTTCTTAGCAGCTGGTGCAGTGCTGTGGTTTTGACTTTTGGCCTGGGAACAGTGCTGATAACACTGATGTTTTCAGTTACGGCTTAGTAATGTTTAGTCTGATCAAGGAATTTCTGATCCTCATGCTCTGTCAGGGAGGAGAGGAAGCTGGGAGGAAGCAGAGACAGGACACCCGGCCCAAACTAACCAAAGAAGTATTCCATACCACAGCATGTCGTGCCCAGGATGTAGAAACTGGGGGCAGGGAAGAGTTAGTTCACTGCTCAGTCAGGCTGGGTATTGATCAGCAGGTGGTGAGTGGTTGTATTCTCTTCCCTTGTTGTTTCCCGTATCATTATTATTATTGGTGGTAGCATCAGTGGTTTGTGTTACACCTTAGTTACTGGACTGTTCCCATCTCAACCCGTGGGAGTTACATTCTCTTGATTCTCCTCCCCATCCCTCTGGGAGAGGGGGGAGGAATTGCGGGGGTGGAGCTAACGAACTGTGTGGCTGATTTACGGCTGGGCTTAAACCATGACACCTTTTAATATGCTTTTAAGCATAAAGAAGGATTGATAATTCTTCCTGTGTTTTGTATGTCAGAGTATCTGAAACTAAAACGTAGTGCTCAGAGGAAGTATCTGACCAGCTGAGCAACAAACTCCGAACAATACTACCTGCAGAAGTGTTATTTTATGTCATTTAGTTGAAAGTACGGCTAAATGCCTTACAGGGAAATGCAGTTTAGACATCCATAGCTACTGCTTACTGTAATAGCTTGCTCACAAACTGTCATCATACCCAGCCTGAGAGAATTCAGTCTTGTGTGGTAATGATTATTCAAATCTGAGTAGAAGCTGCTTTGAAAACTGTTACTTTCTTTTCCGTTTTTTCTCTGTAGGTGCTTTCTACCTGTGCCCTTGCAGTTGACAGCTATTTGATCCAGCCTTTAATGGGACAAGGGATGAGCTTATGATGGACAGCTCTGGTCTTTTGAATGGTCTTGTATCCCTTTTTTAAGTACTGCAGGGGTACCAGGCAGGTTTATCATCCTTGCAGGGCTGTGTCAAAATTTTTTTATAGGAAAAGCAGAGACACCTGCTGGGAATACCCTTGATGACCCCTAGTTTCATAATCAGAGCTGAGAATTTTTTTAACTTGCCTGATGTACCCTGACTTGAGGAATACAAGCAGGATGTCAGGGAAGAAATCTGAAGCTTTCTTGCACTCTGTGCAAGGCTACTCCAACCTTTTCTAGTATTCCTTGTTTCATTTTTGGCTTTTTCTGTTTGTCATGATTTAGCCCCAGCTGGCAACTAAGCCCCACACAGCTGCTCTTTCACACACCCCAGTGGGAAGGGGGAGAGAATTGGAAGAATAAGAATGAGAAAACTTATGGGTTGAGATAAAGGCAGTTTAATAAACAAAGCAAAAGCAGCACATGCAAGCAAAGCAAGCCAAGGAATTCATTCACCACTTTCCATGGTCAGGTAGATACTCAACCATCTCCAGTACAGCAGGGCTCCATTGCACCTAATGATTACTTGGGAACACAAGTGCCATCATTTTGAATGTCCGCTCCTTCCTCCTTCTTCCCCCAGCCTTACATGCTGAGCGTGATGCTTTATGATATGGGACTATCCCTTGGGACAGCTGGTATCAGCTGCCCTGGCTGTGTCCCTTCCCAACTCCATGTGCTCCCCCAGGCTGCTCTCTGGTAAGGGGTTGTGGGGAGAAAAAAAGGCCTTGACTCCATGCAATCACTGCTCAGCAGTAATTAAAACATTCCTGAATTACCTACACTGTTCCAGCACAAATCCAAACCAAAGCCCCACGCCAGCTACTGTGAAGAAAATTAACTCTATTGCAGCCAGAAACAGCACACTGTTCTATCTTTGCTTCTTGATTACAACTTCCTTTTCTGTGGGGACTCATTTCACAATTTAAAAATGATTGATGTATTCAAAGTGGTTTATTCACTGATTACACTGGAAAATCCAATTTGGCAGAATTATGAACTATTGGTGTGTGGAGAATAAGGCACGGACCCCGTTTCTGGTTAGGAAACGAAATCGTTTATTTCCAGAAGGTCCAGGGTTGATA
>JAOEHY010041957.1:0-10914 GCA_025447955.1 Psilopsiagon aurifrons
GCCACAAGTCAAAACCACAGTGCTGCACCAGCTACTAAGAAGGAGAAAAATGACTGCTACTGCTGAACCCATGACAGAAGTAAAACCTGTATTCACCCTGCTGATCTCAATCAGTTATCAGCTCTATGCTTAAATGTATAAATTCAAGCAAGAGATTGTTTGCTGGTATATGTTGTAAAGTACTGATTTTTCTAGTTTTACCTTTTATTCTTGAGATAATAAAGCACTTATGAAGGTATTTGATTTATTAATCGGGAAGGTAGTCCATTATAGAGATGAAGTTAAGGAAAAATACATTCCTTTCTGATTGATAGTGTTTTCAGAGAGAAGGCTGTTTTTTAAACCTCTGATTTGATCAATGTGAATTACACAGCTGTGTTGCCTGTCTTCACTGACTACCGAAGAGGACTGCCTAAAGATGGTCCTCCAACTGAGGTGTCTCAGATAGGTGGCTTAATTAGAAGAATAATTCCATGTGAATGAGTTCTCCACAGCATCTCTCTGAAGATGATTAATGCTTTCTTTGAGTAAGACTTCGAGTTTGACACAAAGGCTCAATCTTCATTTTGTTAAATCAATATATCACAAGAGTACTATATTTCAGGACTTATTAGTGAGGAACACAAAGATGCTAAGAAACATGAACTGGAGATTAATCCACATAAAGGGAGCCAGTGGAATTTGAGTGAACTATCCAAAGTTGCAGTCCTACTGCTTCCATTCAGCTGACATTACCTCTGGATACTCCCATAAGCTGTAAATGCATTCACTTTTTTAAAATAAATGGACATGTTGCCATTTTGCTTGTAGGCATGCGCAGAAATGTGTCATGGTTAAGCAACGAAGTGCTCATCTTTGCCTATCTCATTTGAGGACTTCAGACCAGCCACTGAACTGCTACAGAACTCAACTCACAAGGCAACAGAAATCATTATACAACTCCTTTTACAATTAAGTACTGTAAAAACCTGAAGTGTTGGATGGTCCCAGCTGTAAAGTACATATTCAATGCAAAGCAGATGGAGAATGGAAGAAGCAATTGAAGTTTGCTATGCAGAAAATATGAGAATTAAATGCTTTTATCATAGTATTCCCTGCAAAATAGCAGAAAGAGGGAGGATAATGTCCAGTCAGGTTATAAAATGTGCTTGTTTGTTTGTTTTCCTTCTGAATAGCAGATAACAAGCAAAAAAAGCCTCCAACCCTTCTGTTGTACTGGCCTCTTCCTTGTATTGTGTCTAATGCAATACTCATTATGGAAATTGCACTCCTGAAAATAATTTTGTTTTGTTTATTTTAAAATTTGGGTGACACAGCTTGCAGCCCTTTGGCAATATTAATGTGGTTTTACAGAAAGCTACTAGCACATCCTGTGTCTATTTGAGTCATAGAATCCTAACATCATAGAATCATAGAATGGTTTGGGTTGGAAGGGACCTTAAAGATCATCTAGTTCCAAACCATACTACCATGGGCAGGGACACCTTCCGCTAGACCAGGTTGCTTGAAGCCCCATCTAAGCTGGCCTTGAACACTTCCAGGGATGGGCATCCACAACTTCTCTGGACAACCTGTTCCAGTGCCTCACCACCCTCACAGAAAAAATTTCTTCCTGATATGCCATCTAAATCTCCCCTCTGTTAGTTTGAAGCTATTCCTCCTTGTCGTATTCCTACATGTCCTTGCAAAAAGTCATGAAATCGTAGAATTATAGAATAGTTAGAGTTGGAAAGGACCTTAAGATCATCTATTCCCACCCCCCCTGCCATAGGCAGGGACACCTCCCACTAAACCATGACAACCAAGGCTCTGTCCAATGTGACTTTGAGCACTGCCAGGGATGGAGCATTCACACCATCCTTGGGCAACCATTCTAGTGCCTCACCACCCTCACAATAAAGAACTTCTTCCTTCTATCTAATCTGAACTTCCCCTATTTAATTTTAAATCTGCTACCCCTTGTCTTATTGCTACTCTCTCTGATCTAAAGAGTGCCTCTCTGGCATCCTTGTAGGCCCCTTTCAGACTCGTTGGCCACCATTAGATATTGGAAGGCTCCTCTAAGGTCTCCTCTGAGCCTTCTCTTCTCCAGGCTGAACAACTCCAACTTTCTCAGCCTGTCTTCATAGGAAAGGTGCTCCATCTGTCTGACCATCTTCATGGCTCTCCTCTGGACCCGCTCAAGCAGGTCCATGTCCCTTTTGTGTTGGGGACTCCAGGGGTGAATGCAGTACTCCAGGTGGGTTCTCAGGAAAGGAGAGCAGAGGGGAAGAATCACCTCCCTCAACCTGCTTTGCAATAGATCCCATCTCTTCATTGTCTGTGCCTCAATTTCTTAAGTGGTTCATTCACTGCCTTATTGAGGATTTAACGCTGTTTAGAGGTGATCAAATTGCACCCACATACAGAAACTTCTTATGATGTCTTTACAGCTGAAAATCATAGTGAAAGACTTGAAAAGTTAGAATGAAAGATTATTTTGGTCTTGATTAATTATACTTAGTAAACAAAGCATTCTGATTTGACAGATTAACATAAAACTATAGCAAACCCCAATTCAGAGAATTTACAGAATAGTCAAAGGCTACAGGAACGTCTAAAATTAAAAAGGAGTTGGAGGGTTTTTTTTTCTCTTTCCTCCACATGATCTCAATGAGCCTGGATGTCAAATAGAAAGGTAATGCTGTGACGTTTAAGGTTGAAAGTGTTTTTCTAATACATACTACTCAATGCATCATTCTCTAGAAAACAAATTCTTAGGTACCAACTGTGCATAGCTCAAACTCTTCCTGATAATGTGCAACGATACAGTGTTTTGATGTTTCTTTCCCTGAAATATATTTTTTAAATATTTTTTCTCTTTTTTATTTATGGCTTTGTTAGGTTTGGTGCTTTATCCTTTATGAAATGTTCCTGCCTTTCCGTTTTCTTTTAAATCCTATAGTTTTTCCATATATTTGAGATATTTTCATTCAATCCTTATTTTATTTTGAATCACACCGTGTGGCTTTGACGTGAAAAATACTCATAGGTCACTTAAAACATGGTCCATCTTCACCATGATGTTTTTGTTTATATATGAGTCATTTGTGATTCCATTGGAAATGTTAGCCTTTCCTTCCTAATTCTTGCCTTTACTAGCAATCTTATAAATTCCCCTAATATAACTGCTTTTTCATTGCCGAGAAATCTTTCGGACTGCAACATAATTTGTCTGCCAAAATAACAGCAGACATCCGAATGCATCAAGGAATATATAATACTATACATAGAACTTTCAACTCTACAACACTGCTCCAGTCACCCTAGGTAAGCACTGAAAATTTTTTTATGATTTTTTGCATGTCATAAATTGATGGTCTCAGTTAATTTCTCAGACCATACATGAAACAGATTGTGGTACACTTAGTGATAGGTTCATCTGAAAGAAGTTGTGTCACCTGTCACAGAAATAAGATAATGTTGGTCACCAATATTGCACAAAGCAACAATTTCTTCACATCTAGAGTACCGTGTCTGGTTTTAGACTTTGCCTGTTAGTACAAGTATCTATTACTTGTGTAAATGTTTGATGTTGTAAAAAGATCTCCTGCAACTGAATGAAAACATTACACATACAGACAAACTCTAAAACAGTAGCCACTGAAAAAATCAGGAGTAGGAGTTCAAATGCATATATTAGCTTACACTTAACAAACAGTTAATACAGATAACTTTTGTGGAAGTAAGAGGAGAATTCTTCCCAGAAGAATTCATGATTCATTTGGGTGTCAATGTAAAGTATCCCAGAATCTTAGTGAAGCCAAAACAATAGCAATTAAATCTGAAAGCTACTAAATCTGAAAGCTACTAAATCTGAAAGCAATTAAATCTGAAAATTACTTATTTTAATAACAAAAAAGAAAATTATTGCTTTGTGCACTGAAGTCATGCCTGCAGGGTCAAAATGAAAATTCTGTTGTTTTAACATGCTTCTATGATAATTCCTGGTACTTTAGTTATTACTCTGTTTTTCTTTCATAAAGTGAAGAGTTTTAATTATCTGGCTGCACTATTTTGCTATATGTAGCCTCTTTCTACTGAATGTATAATAGACAGAAATAACCTCAGTTACACTTACTATTCAAAAGTGGAACATCTGAATCTCAGGTAGGCAACTTTGGATACCTTTGTGCTCTGAAACAGAATTCATGCTGCATAATCCAGACATATTTTAGGATGAGATGAATTACCCTATGAAGATGCACATTTTCCTCTACTGACTATGAAGTCTTCATTGCTAACTTTTAGATGCATAAATTAGAAAAAGATACACCCATTTTAACTCATTAGAATATGTTTTTGTTGCCATGTTGATTATCTCATCTGTAGGTTTTGCATTATGTTACTTGTTCAGCAGCCAAATAAATAAACAAATAAAAGGCATGATGTAACTGCACTGAAGTTTGTAAGGTGTCTGGTATTTGCCATTTTTTATACCTCTGTAAATTACACCCTCATATCTCTGCGAATTGCACCTTCTTCTGTCTTCAGGTTACTTTGTCTTCAAAGAGAAAAAAGCAAACATTATTTGATGGCAATATTCACATATGTCAACCATTTGCCCTGAGAGCAATACTACTAAGACAGAATATAATGTAGAGCAACTGTCAGGTGCTTCTCCTTTCCCTTCCCCCTACTCCTCCTTCAGGTTTTTGTTTCAAAGTGCCCCTTCATAAGTATTTCTCAAATATTTCCTTATTCAAAGGAAAAATAATGAATTCTTAAGTCTCTAAAAAAAAATATGATTTTTTTCCCTGGCTGTTCCTTCTGTACTATATTTGTTACCACTACAATGCTCTCTGAAATGATTGCGTAAAGAACAAACATTAGGGTTGAAGTGAAAAGTTGTCTCTGCGACTATGTTTCAGACCAAGATGTAACAAGATAGAGTTGCATCACTGTCATCTTTATCTTGCAATATTTAAAATGAGCTTTGAGAGAGTGGGATTTACATTGTGAGAGACACAGGAGGCATTATGCTTTTGAAATAAGTAGGTAGATTTATCCTTTTGTATGAGGCTATGATTTTACAGTTTTACCTTTTTATTTCTTACAAGAAAAGCAATTGACTGCCTGAATTACTGCATGCGGGGCAGACCCAGCAATGTTCTTACTGAGCTCCATGTCTCTGCTTGGAGAGACAGTGTACCTTACTCTTGAAATTCAAATGCTTCAGCATGTCTTTTGCATACAAAAAATCTTCAGTTAACTCAAAATTTGAGTTACAGAGCCTGAGCTCTGACACTCCAAAAATACTGAAGCTGCAAGGTTTCATGCTCAAAGTAGGAATGCCTACAAATGCTGTGGTGAATGGCCGTACTGGAAGCTAAATATATGGAAACAGTTCCTTTCTCCAGACTTTCTCCTACCTGCCGCAGGAACCACTCAGTGTGGCCAGTCTCTCAACTTTTCAGTCAGAGCTCTGCAGATTTTCTTTAAATTTCTCTCTACAATTATAAAACATCTGTGTTCTTCTCTGGCCAATCTACAGCTACGGGTAAAACCTTCCCCAATGCTCAGACACTAATATTTTAAAATCAGTAGAAGATTGTTGTTTAGTTCATTATCATCAGCATAAATCTGGTTAAGAGAAAGAAGATGAACATTAATTATATCATACTAAACTTCCTAGCAAGCTTGTATGAAAAACAAGCATACTTTCCCCTATCTGCTGTTTTCCAGTGTTTGTTAAATTTTGTTAGCTATGTAACACTTACTGCTTATTAGGATACATACTTGTCGTGGTTTAAGCTGTAAATCAGCCAGGACAATACTACACTACAATCATAGAATATTTTGAGAATGCAGACAACTATCTAGTTGAATCCTTAACATTATACTTCGCATAAAAAAGGATCACACAAATTCTGTTGAGTATATATATCTTCCTGTTAGGGATATAATGAAATTATTAAGCAAGTATTAAAGCCATACATTTATTACCAACTTCAATGGAATGCTAAGTATGTACTGCAATTGTTAATTTTGTTGTTTATGTCCTAGCATTTATTGTCCTTCTTAGTAGTAAGTGTAGAGTGCAAAGTTATATGGTGTTAAGTTAGATGTTGTTTTATGGAGTGCTGAAACTCTGCCATTTCTAAAATGCATCTTTCTTGATACTACAGATTACACGTTTTCATTAGTTTTGAAAAATGTTTCTGTATAAGCCTCTACTGATATTTGTATGGTTACCGGACAACTTCACATATTTCCTCTCTATTCTGCTATAGTTTATACTTTCACACAACTTCCAATGTGCATTGGGTGACCAGCTATCTGTAAGCATCGCAATTATATTGGAACATTTTTTAACACTGATAATTTTCACCTAGAAAGATTCTTTCTTATAGAACTCCCAAAGTAGACAGCTTACATTTCAGCAAATTCTAAAAATTGAGGAAGCTCTCAATTACTGTATTATGAAGATGTGCATCTTATGCTTTTCTAAGATGTTGAAAAACAATAACAAAATAAAACAAAACAGAAAATCCTGTACGAATCTAAGTTGTCATTATGTTGTGGTTTAAGCTCAGCCAGCAACCCAGAAACACAAGGCTGCTCGCTCACTCCCCAACTTCCTCCCCCTGCTCCTGGATGCATGGGGAGGAGAATAGGAAGAATGTAATTCCCACAGGCTGAGATAAGAACAGTCCAGTAACTAAGGTATAACACAAACCACAACTGCTACCACCAATAATAATGATGACCAGGGAAATACAAGCGAAGAGAATACAATCACTCACCACCCGCCCATCGATACCCAGCCTGACCCGACCAGTGATCTAGCCCTTCCAGGTAACCACTCCCAGTTTATATAGTGGGCATGACGTGCTGTGGTATGGTATACATCTTTGGCTAGTTTGGGTCAGGTGTCCTGTCTCTGGTTCCTCCTGGCTTCCCCTCCTCCCTGGCAGAGCATGAGGCTCAGAAAGTCCTTGGTTAGACTGAACATTACTGAGCAGCAACTGAAAACATCGGTGTTATCAGCGCTGTTCCCAGGCTGAAAGTCAAAACCACAGCACTGCACCAGCTACTAAGAAGAAGAAAAATGGCTGCTACTGCTGAACCCAGGACACACTATTTGTATATTGTAGCATGCAGTGGCTTTAGACACAATTATGATAAATGAGGATTTTTATGTGTATAAAAATCCCAAACCACCTACATGTCTTAAATTCTGAACAGCTGCATTTAGTGGCTCCGTCAAAAATAACTGCTATTTTACTTTTCAGAAACTTAATCTAGGCATCAGCTTTAAAAATTTTGGTAGCATGTACTGTAACCTGGATATGACTGGACCTTTTCATAAAAATTTTAACTCTTAAAAAATATCAGTCACTTAAAATAATTTCGAATTATGTAATTCTTGGGTTTATCCTCATCCATTAAGCATCTCCAAGTCATCTTTGAAAAGATGCATTCCTTTGAGAGGCAATAGTTAGAACAACTTAATATAAGGAAGATTTACCACCTTGATCCCTCTTACTCACAAATCAACAGCAACAACATGAAAACAAAAAAAACCAGACAATTTTTAAAAACTTTACAGGCACTTAAAAGCTTTGCATGCTTCAAAATAATGGATCTTCCTTTCAGAAGTCAGCAAGAATTCCTGAAAAATTTGCTTTATAGCTTGAGTCTGCAAACTGGAGGGTGTAACTTTTTGAGTGCTCTTTGGAAACCACAGGTTGCATTATTTTCAGTTTCTTTTGATAGAAACATTGCTGGTAGGACTCATAGCGCACCTGGCTTTGATGCAACTGTGCACAGTGTTTCATTGCTGTAAGATAAAAACATCTCTGTGGGAACTTCTACATTTATTTCTATGTAAACTGCAATCATTTTATGCAGCAAAGCAGAGGCATACAGATAATTCTAGTTTTGTGTGCGCATTTCCAGTATGGAGAGAGGATAGTCAGCCTTTGGATAAAATTTTTTACATCAATGATTCTACTTATGTGTTTCTGAAGAAAAGCAATTCAGTGTTACCACAACTGGGTTGCTCATAATATTACTGGAAATGATTACAGAGTAAATAAGTAACAAAGGTGTTACATTTCTTCATATTCTATTTTGTTTACTCTTGCTATTCTACGTCATGTGTCATGCAGAAGATGCAAATCAGCACTCAGAAAATGTAACAGCAATTTCACTTATTATGCATAATATATTTACAGTAGAATCATTTGAATGTGACTATAACAGAGTTTCAGATATATTTAATTCCT
Organism: Psilopsiagon aurifrons; assembly: GCA_025447955.1. Classification (NCBI taxonomy): domain Eukaryota; kingdom Metazoa; phylum Chordata; class Aves; order Psittaciformes; family Psittacidae; genus Psilopsiagon; species Psilopsiagon aurifrons. Next base: position 8,271 of record JAOEHY010041957.1, read on the forward strand.
TACTAAAGCAGTAGCACATGTTGAGGATCCTTTTCTTCTTTCCATCGTTGTTTAAATCCATACAACAAGTAAGCCCCATACAGCCAGTCACTCCTGTTGTGTCAGGATAGGGGAGAAGTATAAAAGTAAGAAAAAAAGCTGCCCACACATGCAAAGCAAAATAGGGAATTCATTCACCACTTCCCATCAGCAGGCAGGTATTCACCCATCTCTAGGAAAACAGGGCTCCTTCATGCATAACAATTTCTTGGGAAGACCAATGCCATCACTCTGAACATCCCTTCCTTCCTTCTTCTTTCCCCAGCTTTATATGTTGATCATGACTCTATACGGTCTGGGATATCCATTGGATCAGTTGGAGTTAGCTGTACTGTCTGTGTCCCCTCCAACTCCTAGTGCACCTCCAGCCTGCTTGCTGGTGGTCTGAGGAGCAGAAAAAGCCTAGACTCTGTGTAAGCACTCCTCAGCAATAACAAAACAACTCTGAATTATCAACGCTGTTTTCAGCACAAATCCAAACCATAGTCCCACCCTTGCTACTATGAAGAAAATTAATTCTATCCTAACCAAACCAAACATGGTCTCTCAAGTTAAAATCCTAATAACATTTTCACTGTTAAGTTCTGGAGCTGTCTTAGACTGCTCTAAAAGGAAAATAACAAATCTGTATTCTTTTGTTTGGTACACTTCACTCATCCTTGATAGTAAAATGTGTGGAATATGGCCAGGCTAATTTTCCAGAAACAAATAAGTGCTCTTAAATATGAAGCAGAGAGATAAGACTAGTAAATGGAAGCCATAGAATTCAATAAGATTTTGAATTTGCATTTTCCTGAAAATATCTACCTATTATGTACATATGCATAAACATATTTTAGTTTGCTTTTGGAGGACTAACAGTCTGCCTCTATCAGTCATTTTAAAAAAACATCTAGATCTGAGCTTTTGCACAACATAAAATCATTGAATCACTGAATCACAAAAGCATAAAACAGTTTGGGTTGGAAGGGATCTTTAAGATTATCTACTTCCAATCCTTTGTGCCACGGTCAGGGATATCTCCTGCTAGAGAAGGTTGCTCAGCCCCTTCCAACCTGACCTTGAGCATGTCCAGGGTTGGAGCATGCAGTTTCTCTGAGCAATCTGTTCCAGTGCCTCACAACCCTCACAGGAAAAATGTCCTCCTTTATCTCTGAACTAAATGCACCCTCTTTCAGCTTAAAGCCATTCCTTGCCGTTGTATCACTACATGCCCTTGTAAAAAGTCCCTCTCCAGATTTCTTTTTAGCCTTCCTTTAGGTACTGCTGTAAAGTCTCCCCTGGGCCCTCTCATCTCCAGGCTGAACAACCCCAAATCTCCCTGGCCATCTTCATAGAAGAAGTCCAGCTCTCTGATCATCAATGTGGCCCTCCTCTGGGCTTGCTGCAACAGGCCCATGTCCTTCTTGTGTTGGAGGCCCTAGAGCTAAACACAGTACTCCAGGTGGGGTCTCACAAAAGCAGAGCAGAGGGGGAGAAATACCTCCCTTGTCCTGCTGGACACACTTCTTGAAACATTATCTGAGAATATCTAAAAGTGGACTTGATTCTTAGACTCAGTTCAACCTATTCTGCAGTGAAGTCTTCTTAGATGCGAATGCTAAGAAACATTCACCACATACTCTACCATTGCTTTCTTGTGTGGAGAAATAACGGTTAACTTTCTTAACTGATCAGTTTTTATACAGTAATTAAGACACTGATTGGCTATTTCACTCGTATATTCTCATTTTAAGTAAGCCAGGTTAGCATGTTTTAGCTGAAAGCGAAGATGCCTGTATGCCATGTTAAAAATAATAAAAAAAATCTATACATAATTGTCTCCTTTCTATCAGATGCAGACAATCTGCAAGTCCTCTGTGTTGCACAGTCTAGCCATGATGACATGTAAATAGAATGGATAAAGCATCAATAAACTCGTATCATCAAAGAGGCAAGAGTGTGTTGGCCAAAGAGCTGATACTTCAACACAGAAAGTATACGCTGTTGTAGAAACACAAAAAATGTAAACCAATGCATTAAACTTGACCATCTCTCTCACCATCACTGCCTAAATGCTGTGCAATTTTTTCTTGAGTGCTGTCTTGACTGGAGACAATACAGTTTTTACACAGCCTCAGTGAAATACTACTTACTTTATGCCTACATGAAGCAACGTACGGATGTTGTATTTCAGGGTTATTGGTCTAACTGTCCTCTGCAGCAGTAGCACAAACAAAAAACATGCACCTGTGCTGTGGTTCAAGCCCAGTCAGCAACCCAGAACCACACAGCCACTTGCTCACTCCCATCCCGTCCCCTCCTCCTCCCCGCTCCTGGAGGGATGGGGAGGAGAATCGAAAGAATGCAACTTTCACGGGTTGAGATAAGAACAGTCCAGTAACTAATGTGTAACACAAACCACTACTGCTACCATCAATAATAATAATGATAAGGGAAATACAAGGGCAGAGTATGCAACCACTCACCACCCGCCAACCAATACCCAGCCCAACCTGAGAAGTGATCTAGCCCTGCCAGGTAGCCATCCCCAGTTTATATAGTGGGCATGACATGCTGTGGCATGGAATACCTCTTTGGCTAGTTTGGGTCAGATGTCCTGTCT
>JAOEHY010041961.1:4810-20966 GCA_025447955.1 Psilopsiagon aurifrons
ATCTCAACCTGTGGGAGTTGCATTCTTTCGATTCTCCATGTAGCAAACTGCGTGGCTGATTTACGGCCTAAACCACATCACAAAGGAATGAGTTAGAGCTTGTTTCTAGTGTCCTTATTTTGCACTGGGGTGAAATACTTGAAGATTAAGAAGTTGTAATTCACAGTTATTCTCCATCTGTGATCTACTGTGTCCAAGCTGAATGAAGAATGTGCCCATATGACATTTCTAAACTATATAGGCTAGTACGCCTGAGGCTGTCAGGCACTAAAATTAAACTATCTAGTACAAACCAGATGTTTTATCTCCTTAAGTATTTACAATTTACGTTCATAAACATAAACAGTTTAGTAGGAGGTATCCCTACCCATGGCAGGGGGGTTGGAACTAGATAGTCTTAAGGTCCTTTCCAATCCTAACGATTCTATGACTCTATGATTCTATAAAAAAAATCTGACAAAAAAATCTTAAAATAAAACGAAGAGAAAGCGAAAGCATTCAGGAAAAAATGTAACTGTAAGCAAAACTGGGTAAAAGAGAAAGAGAAGCACTTAAAAGCCCAAATAACAAAAATACTAGAAAAGTATTGCTTAAAATGTAACAAACTTGGATGCCTGTTTAGCTATTTATTTTTCTATTGATGAAAAACATAAGCCTGCAAAGCACACAGGAATACTTCTCGCACTGGGAAGTATATAATATGCAGGTGCGTGAGATTATGGTCAAACTTGAAGCACCTAGAGCACATAAAGACATAGTTCTAAGTCCAGATTGACTAAAGAATTCTAAATTAAGGTTCTGGGTTAATTATAATTTTTTTAAAGAAATTTAAGCCCTGCAAATTGAGCTTTTTAAAAATGCTTAGGATGAAAAAAGCTTCAGTTGAGAAGGCTTTTGATGATGACTTAAGATACTGGGGATTAATGACTGCTGAGTATCTTCTTGAAAAACAACACAAGAGACTTTTTTTGCTCATTCACCTAAGAAATGTACTAATATCACAGGAGATTGTTAAGGACAACTGAATCTGGTAGACTGAAAGACCCAGTTGATTGTTCCCTCTTGGCTTCCTAGAAGCAACATTACTGCTTTTCTCTGTCCTTGAGTCCAGTCAGTAGCACAGCTGAGCATGCACTCGCAATAGATACATGGACAAAACAAAGCACTCAGATACAAATAGTTTACATGCAAACTGGACTTCTTTTCTCCATTTTAATATGCTTATTTGTCCCTAACACACTCTGAGCCTTCACTTTCTTTGCCTTTATTCCCTCCCAAATAAAAAAATACCTATGTTTTTCCCCAATGATTCCTTGTGAAACCATTACTCCTTCCCAGGATATGTCAACTTTACATCATCTGTGGTGTAACCAAGGCATTGCTGACCTGGTGAGATTTCTTTTCCAGAAAAGACCACAGTGCACCCCTTGAGGATCAACCATCTCTTGCATGCCTCCACCTGAACTATGTGATCCAGCAATGCCTCACAGCACCATTTGCAACTTTTGCCAGCTTCTTGCTATCTTATTTGCCATCTTCAATTTTTTCTCGTGTCACACACAGACATTTCTTGTAATTTCTTCTGTTATGTAGACCCCAGGGCAGGGCTGGGGCATCTTCCTGCAACCTTAGCAACAATAATATTAAAATACTGTGGAAAAAACATGACCTACATGCCTTTGTATAGTAGGTCAGTGTTTTGCATTGCTCCTCTTAACCCAGCAAGTTAGAGACCCAAGTTGAATTTGCAATGAAGTATCAGGAGACAGAAACAGAATTCTCCTGTGTTTTAGCAGAGCACCTTAACTAAGAGGCTATTCTGGCTGCAAGGCAGAAGAAAAATTATTTGTTGTTCCTCTCTGGGAATTTTTATGCTCTCTAGCAAATTGTTTCAGGTTCAGCAGTTCAGAGAGGGAGCAACAAAAGATGTTATTTTCTGACTTCTGGGGCTCAGAAGTCCCAGTTTTTAATTTAGCATAACATTTTTGAGGGTAAAGTGTAAAATTAGAAAGCACAAAGCAGTCTCTTCCGTCCCACACACCCACCAGCCTGGTGTGGGTATACTTGTAAACCAAAGGTTGTGTTTCCCACACAGTTTAGTAGCTACTGGAACTGTCTTACTTTCACATAGCTTTTTCCTTATCTAGAACCTTGAATTCTTTCCTACATAAAAAAAGAACTTGCCACTGCACAGTGAAGCAACGTCAGAAGAGTAGGCAGTCCCTTCTTTGCACAGATTATTAAGCTTAACTCTGATTTAGTTATCAAAGCATTTTTTGGAAATTCTAATTTAGAAAATTTGAATCCCCTTGGTTGTAAGAATCAGTAATTTGCCTGAGGAATATTTCATCCACTAGGCAGTAATAAAAAGGGAGACGAAGCCCAGCTGTGTATGAAGGAAACCATCCACAATGCATTTTGGTGGAGCCCAAATGTTTAGGCAAAGACCATGAATGCTTTAACAATTGTTACAACAATGAGTTTCTTGATCAGGACAAAAAGGTTGCAGAACCGACTTAGGTTTATACCAAGATGTTAGTGGCAATACACTTAGCTCCATCAAGACTCAGAGCATGAATTCTGATGAACTCTAGGAATGCTTGAAAAGTATTAGATTAATAAAACTTGAGGAAATGGGCAGGAGCTGTGTCAGAGATTTAGGTCACTCTGTCAAGACATAGTTATTTCTATTCCGCCTAAGCCTTACTCCAGAACTCTATGACTTTATCTGGAGTTTGTCATAAGTCTTCTTGTACATGCTTGCCCATTTCTAATATGCAAGTGTTCCTCTTTGAAATGAACCACTGAATTTACTGAGATACTGTCCTGGGTTTTGCAGTAGCAATCTCAAATATGAGATATAAATCACAGATCTAAACTATTCTGCAAAATAATGTTGCAAAATTGTTTCAACTTTTGCTTTATTTGTAGGAAAAGTGATAACAAAGTTTAATAAATACGTTGTATAAAATAAACCATTCTCTGCCTGGAAAAATAGCGGCAATAAAAAAGGACTTCAAAAGACAGTGGCAAGTAATTGTTTACAAGTCCTTTCTAATTTTAGATTTCAAATACCAGAACAGCAACAATAAAACACTGCTTTTCACCATGTGTTGGACGGAACTAGAAAAAAAATGCTGAGGAAATCTGAAATTAATTAAAAAAAAATTAAATAAAAATGTGACAATAACAATGAAGACAGCTACTTTGATGTTGTAGAAATATGTATCCAGGACTATATTAAATATTCTAAACTGTTATATTAAAATTCCTTCTTCCCACAACCCCCCCCCCCACACACACACCCCTAAGAAAGTGAAAGAAAAGCTGGAATATAAATCTTATCAACTAGCGCTGAAAATATTTTCAGCATTACCTGCCATTTTTGCAGTTCATAACTTTTGGGTTGTTTTTTTTTTTTTTTTTCTTATTTCTTTCACGAAATAGAGGCTAAATTATACTAACAATCTAGTTCAAAGTTACTTTCAGTGGCTGTTGTTTGACATTTCTAAATGTAAAAATCAGTTTAAGTTTCTTGTTGTTGTTTTTACCTTTACCACCAATCACTTTTTCAGTTTAAGTAACTTCTGCTGTGTTGTAAATTAAATCAATTTTTTTTTTAAAAAAAAGGACAAATAAGGGTTTTTTTTTCAATTAAAGCAGTTTTCTGATCCAGTGCATGAACTACTGAAAGAAACAAATGAGTGGAATATGTGCAGGGGAACCGAGACAGGTGCTGTGAAATTGCAGTGACACTAAATAATTCATAAAGCAAATAAGCATGTTGAGTTTTCTGTTTTGACTTCCTTTATAGTGGATAGATAGAACTAAGCATACTCTGGAAGTTTGACATGAAACTTTCAGAAACCAGGACTTTTCATAGCCATTCAGGTATTTTAACTGGAATAGCACAGGAATTGCTGTTCTAAAAATAAATTAAAAAAAAAATCCTTAGAAACAGAGGCTAGAAACAGAAAAGGAACAAAAGCTAAGAATGAAGAACTGTTCTGAAGCACAGTGATCATTTTCATGTGTACTACTTTCCTAGGACCAGGTCTTTTTAGCAGTTCTTTTGTCCAATATCAGCAGGAAAATACTGTAATTTCATCTTTGGAAGTCTGAAAAAAATCAACAGTTTAAAGCATGCCCTTCAAAAATGTTTATTGTGTCAAAGTCATACTTCCCTGGCTGTATTGCACTGTCCCAAATGGTATTCCATTTATGCTATTAGTATAGTAATATTTACTAATGCCATTTAGAATAATAATTCCATATCTGAAATATCTTCTCTACAATATGTGAAATGAATTTTTATCTTAATTGTACAAGGGTAACTCAAGACATCTTGGCTTTCAATTTTTTTCTACTGCTATAAAATTGAGCTTGATCTTTTCTTCCATCTTTAAAAATGCTTTCTACTTCATGGCATATTTCATTTTGGCTGATAGGAAGAACTTGACAACCTTTTTATTATGGACATCAAATGTTTAAGACATTGTTACACTTGACTGAATCCAGGGGAGAGAAACCTGGAGGGTCTGGGGCTGGACCACCTGTCCTTTGGCAAGTCCTTTGGTCCCTGAGGCACCAGGACTTTTTCAGCCTGGAGAAGGGGTTGCTCCTGGGGATCTACCAGCAGCCTCTGTAGCTATGGGGAAGCCAGCAAGAACACAGAGCTAGGCTCTTTACTGCAGTGAATAGCTGGAGGACATAAATTGAACAGAGGAAGTTCAGACAGAAGCAGATTTTTTTCTTGCCTGGACAGCAAACAATGGGGCAGTTTGACCAGTTTTGGTCCTCACACATTTTCAAGACCCAATTGGACACAGCATTAGGCATCCTTGTCTTACCTTGGACTTGGCCCTATTTAGAGCCTGAGGTTAGACTAAAGATTTCCTGAGGTTGTTCCCACTAGAATTACATCACTATAAGCATAGATTAATCTATAGATAATAAAAAATAATGTACTTTTCCTGCTTCATCCAGCTTCTGCACAGTATTACCTGAAAAAAACATGGGAACTTGCATAGACAGCAAAATTGCTCCTCATGCATAAAGTATGTTCTTTGTGTACATTGTTATTAATTTTTCATTATTCAAATACTAGTATTCTTCTTTGAGACAGTATTTATAATTATGTTTATTATATATATGTAATATATTTTCACATATTTATGATATACACAAAAAATAAGCATATATGAATAAGTGCATTAGCAAATAATCTAAATTTCAATTGCAATCTCTGTATGTTTGGGTTTTTTTTTTCCCTATTCACTTTTTTTTCTAATACCTGTTTAGTTCTGACCCACTTCTGGATTTATACTCTTACTTTCTGTACTGTTTGAAAGTCCAGTGCAAAAGCAGCATTTTATTTTAAATAGTAATAATTCCTCTGAAACCTGAATCTCTGTAGAAAATGTACCATTGGGAAATGGGTGTCCTTAGTACCCAGTGACCAGGTGCTGCAGAGCAAAGTCAAAACAAACAGGTCATCCTTGCTGCAGAGCATTTATTCCTAAATACTTCACAGCAGACAATAGTCACATACAGATAGAAAAAGCAGAATTATAAGGAAATTGCATTGTTCAGTTTTACTAGCAGTGACCTTTTAGGTAGGTACCTTTGTAGGTTTTTCATGAGAAATATGGGGTTTACATTTCTAAAGGTAGCATATGGGTTACTTTGGATTCTTTCATACTCTGATTTCTTTTTTTCTTTTTTTCTTTTTTTTTTTTAATTTTAATTTCCAGAGAACATATGCTTGGAATTTCCTGTATTTCAGTTTTTGCCCATAGCCCCTTGTCCTGTTACTGGATATCTTTGAGAACAGCCTGTGCCTGTCTTCTTTCCACCTCACTGTCAGGTATTTATAAATACTGCTAGGATTTCCCTTAGCCTTTTCTCCTCCAGGCTGAATAGATCTCTGCAGTGGGTAGTGCTTCTCATGCACGGCTGATACAGTTCACAGCTCACTCACACTCGCTTGCCATGTACAAGACACAGACATGACATAAGAAATCCGCAGTAGCATCCTATACAGTTTCTGAGCTGAACTTGCTAGGGTTGTAACAGAGTTACAGGCGGAATATTGCTCAATAATTTATTGAGGATGAAAGTTTCAAACTGTACTGCATTGCATGGTAAGATTTAGGTAGTGGGGGAAGCAGGAGTGGCTTCTTTGAGAAGACTTCAGGAGCTACACCCATGTTAGACAAAAGCCAGTTTCATCTGGCTTCAAGACAGACCCATTGTTGGCCAAAGCTGAGCCAACCAGCAATATTGACGGCACCTGTGTAATAACATGAAAAAGAAAGAGTAAAAGATGTTCTGAGAGAGAAGACTGAGAATGTGAGAAACAGTCCTGCAGACAGCAAGGGAGAGGTGCTCCAGGTGCTGGAGCAGAGATTGCTCTTCAGGCTGTGGAGAGCACAATGGTGAAGTAGGTCATGCCAATGTTGCCTGTGGAAGACCACAGTGGATCAAACTACCCTGATGCCTGAGAAGGATCCCACACCACAGCAAGTGGATATACCCTGAAGGAGACAGTAGCCCATGGAGAGTCTGTGTTGAAGCAAGCTTTCAGCAGGAGCTGAGGCCTATGGGAGACATGTGCTGGAACAGTCTGTTCCTGAAGGACAGCAGTCCGTTAAGAGGACCTATGCTGGAACAGTTTTTGAAGTGAAGTCCTGTTGGAAGGACCCACACAGGAGCAGTTCATGAAGGACTGTATCCCATTGGAGGGACCACTTGTTGAGCAGAGGATGAGACGAGGAGGAAGGAGAGGCAGAGACAAAGACTTGTGAACTCACCACCACCCCCACCCTCCATCCTGCTGTGCTGCCTGGGAGAGTGGAAGAGGTAGAATATTTGGGAATGAAGTTGAGCCTCAGAAGAAGAGGGAGGTAGGATAAAATGGTTTTAGTTTTGCTCTTCTCCCTATCTTAATCTGTGATTAACCGGAAATAAACTGCATTGATTTCCCCAGATCAAGTCTGTTTTGGCCATGATGGTAACCAGTGAGTGAACTCTGTCTTTACCTCAACACACAAGCTTTTCCATTGCATTTTCTCCTCTGTGCTGTTGAGAAGGGCGAGTGATGGAGCAATTTGGTGGGCACCTGGTGGCCAGCCAAGGACAACTCACCACGCAAATTCAATAGGACTTTACCTTACAAGAACAACTAGCATTTCAGTTTGGACAGAAGTAAATTGATCTAGAGAAAACACATGCAATTCTGCAAGAGCAAAGACTATTGTTTGGTTCATGTAATGTTAAGCTGAGGAAGGTTAATAGCAACAAGGCCCAGGAAAAATGAGAAACCTTCCCCATTAGTTTTTATTTTGTATTTAGAGGGTAGTATAGTGAGAGTCTGAGACTGGAGGAAAGCATTCATTTTCTCAAGATATTCTTCGTATGAAGTACTCCTTTTATTGCACAAAATGTTATTTGAATATGTGCTCCAAAACTGAATTAAACATTAGCTTTCCCTTACAATATATATACTTTAAAAATCCCTCTTTTTTTGACTTCAAATTTACTCCTTCAAAGTGAAGCAACTACAAAATCCCAATATATGTATTTAATCTGCCTAAAATAATGAGACTCAAAAAGTGTCTTTTCTGTATAAGACTTCCAATATAGGGCTTTACTTAAGCATAATTTCTTACGATCAGTGTAAAAATAATAATAATGGTTACTTTTACAATTGCCTGCACTGAAACTGCGGTCTTAACAATTTCACCACATTTAATATTTTTAACAACCTATGCCTTCAGTAAAGTTTGCAAAGCTAAATAAAATAAAAAAAATAATCAGAGAGAAAATTCTGAGAACACTTGGTCTAAGCTTCAATTAATTTATCTTTGTTCTCCTTTAAGAATTTTTCAGTTACTTAGTTTAGAGGAGCAGCTATTCTTAATGAGCATATTTCCCAGTATTTGTATGAGAAATGTTTTTGCACTGATTCAGAAAAACCTCACTTCACATGTCTCATAGTAGCAGCAATAGCTAAACTATAATTACAGCTGAAATATAGCTCCAATTAAAACTTTTTTTCAAAAAAACTTTAAAAAGAATATCCCTCCATTTTAGAATTTTACACTAATAATCTGTGAGATTATTATTGTTCATGTTATCTATTTAGTTACAACATTTTAGTTTTTTAAAAAAAGAATAGGGAATTCAGCTAACGGCCTTTTCATTTAGATAGGCAAGACATGTAGAGGTTAATATTCACATCCCAGAAGGCAGTAGAACTGATGCCAGCAAAATCAGATGGGTTAATGATACTGTGATTGGTTAAATACGTAAATGATGGAAATCTAAGAGTATCTGTATTCTATTTAACACCATTTGGCTATGAAATAACAGAGCTTAAAATAAGCACCTACAGACTAGTATATATTCTTTATGTCTATATATATATATACATAGGTATATATATTTCTCTTACATCTGTTGTGTAGGCTGACCCTTTGTTATTATTTGATTCCAAACTATAGTGTGTATGTGACATAGTCATGGTTTCCATTATTGTAAGGGAAGGGAATTAAAAGAAAATAGAAGGAAAGATCATCTTTTTGTACTGATGGCTTTTTTTTCTCAACAGTCTACAATTAAAAATAGCAAAAAAAAAATATTAGCTGCCTTATTTTTATTTTAGATTGCCAGATCAGTCCTGTTATCATTACAACCTGTCAGTCTATTTATCCTTCAGTAGGGATAAGAAAACCACTGACAGGGGCAGACATTGAATTACGGAGAGAATACTAATGGCAAAGATGCTGTTGAACACCAGCATACAAGGAAAAAATAAATCCTTACTGAACCAAATCTGCTATCTCTATTTATTGCTCTCAGTTCCTTGACCCTGGCTTCTCAGGCTCCTGTGGGAATCAGGTTCTTACATGAAAAAAATTACAACAGATAACTCCAATTGACTAATTGTGAAATACATTTGTGGATTTATTTACTAAATGGAGCAGTCAAAAATAGCTTGAAACTTTAAAATTTAAAAATTTTTGCTGCATAAAACTGGGATGTGTTCTACAATGGACTATCAAAAACTGTTCAGATCCCACATACATGGGCGGGTGCAACATTGCTGAAGTATGGTTACCTGGAGCTGTGGTAAGAAAGCAATATAAAGATTCTATTGTAACTTTCCTCTCCTTATAGTTAGCTAGCATGAGAAGGTCCTTTTGATCATGGTATAGGAGTAGGCTTAAAAGTATAAATTCCTTAAAAGATACTGCTACACATTTCTTATGACATGTCCATGCGTTGTACATAGAATCACAGAATCATAGACTCATAGAATAGTTAGGGTTGGAAAGGACCTTTAGATCATCTAGTTCCAAGCCCCCTGCCATGGGCAGAGACACCTCACACTAAATCCAGCAGAATACTTTGCACTTTAGCAGCTTTCATTCAGCAGAGTTTCTCTGAAATGTTCAGTGTATGAAGAGCCCCATGTACATAAAATTATAGATAAAAATCCTTTCTAAGGGCTTAAAAATGTATAGGTGCTTTTGTCAAACATGGCTTTTTTGCTGTTTCGACTACAAAAGGTATAAATAAGCTAAAAAAAAATCTGACAAATATATTAGTGCAAGACTCTAATAAAGAAAATTCATCCATGACTATCTTTGTTCTCAGTATCGTCCTTCTGATGCTATCCTCTCAGGAGTCTGTCTTATCACAGTAACACCACCAAGACAGAGTTGGTGAAACCAGCCTCCCCTCACATTGCTGAAGACACATCACTGTGGACTTGGTAATTAAAAAAAAAACAGTGCCAAAAAATGATGAACAAAGGAAGATTTTTACAGCTCATATTCTCTATTAAGGGGAGCATTCGGGACAGTGCAGCAATTTGCAGGGCAGAGAGGTAGTTTGCTTTACTGCACCATTTGTCTACAATATGTAAATATTTAATTAAAAAAGGACTTGTCTGGAGCAAGAAGAGAAATAACTATATATGTAAACCTGGGAGATGTTTCATACTTCCAGTCCCAGTTTCTCAAGTATGTGGTCAAAGCCCAGAATGTGCAGTTTCAGGTAGTCACACAGCCCTCTTAGGTTTAGATTTGAAGATGCTTAACACACCCTTGCAGTTAATAAGATGGTTGCCCTCATCCTCATTTCTAGGCATCTTGCTCAATTCACTCCCTGCATGAGGAAATGCAGCTGAAGCTAAAGTTTTTAGGAAAGGTTTGGACAGTCTGTTTACATGCATAGGTACAGAGACTGCTTGAATAAAGGACATAAATAAAACTGGAAATGTAAAAAGCAGCTTAGAGTAATAATGAGACAAGAACTATAATCCTTCCGCAAAGAAATATAAAAATTAAATTGATGTAAATTGTGTATATGTTCCAAGTAAAACTGAAGAATTCAGGGGAAAGCATAATGCATCAGAAAAATACGGATTAATGTGTAAGCACATAGTTAAAGTAAGAATTATCTTCCTTGTGGGGATTTTGGTTTGCATTGTGGCAGATCTGAATATAAATATCAAAGACAAGAAAGCTGTTTTATTTTGTACTAGGCTTCTCTGCATTAAATATCCTTTCTTTACTAAACCTTCAGTTGTTTGCGGAGTTGTTGAAAATTACAAAGATTCTGAATAATTTATATATTCACATAGACAAACTGATAATCTGCTCTGATATTGTACTGTGTTGTGCATTTATTTAGAAGGAACAGAATGTATAGTGATGTTATGAGACATTACAGAAGTTTATTTTTTTTAAAGTAATTTTAAGGTGGTGACCGTGGTCTTGCATATTTGCACATGCATATCTATTTGTTAATTGTGTAAACTATGTCCACCTTATTGTTTGTTAAGTCTCTGAACCACTTGCATCTTGATCAGGAAACATTTCTGTCCATACATTTGCATACAGCTGACCTCACCATTGGCATTCAATAATTATAATGAGCTGTCAGAAACTGTTTAGACAGAAAAAGATACAACTGATTTCCCTCTTTTGCATCTTTTCATCACAGGCTGTTGGAGAGGAAAGGAAATCTGACTGCTTGCTTGACTGTCCAACTGATTTGCTCTAGGGTACACTGAGAAATAGTTTCTTAGTAGTGCAGGCAAAATTTGGTTTGGGAGTGAAAACAAAATGAACTTAAGAAGAAAATGTGGCCTGTTAGTGTTTTGGAAGGTTGATGACAGCAGAGAGAGATATGGCAGAGTCTAGAGCTGTTTTTCAGCAGGTCATAGATGAGAAAGTGAGTCTGAAAAAGCTAGAAGAGCTTCCAGTGAATGAAGGTGAAACTAGAGAGCTAGGAATGATTAATAAGCCTTCCAGAGAGCTGTAGCAGATTTAGCTTGACAGCAGAAATTTCTCTTACTCGCCCTTTTTAGTCTTCTTGAAGGGTTTTTATTCTCCCATGTTCTTTCTTCCTTCCTGGAGATGTGAGAGACAGCTACTATCTTCTCTTGTTCCACCTTCTCGTTTGGCAGATGATCCCCGTCTGTATCACAGACAACCCTTTTCTCCATGATTCCTATCTTATTTCTCCGTGAGCTCATTTCCCCTCATTTCCCTATGATCTACCTTCACTTTTTACATCTGCTTCCTCTGCAGTGGCTGTAGCACATTCTCATCTGTGGCCATGCAGGAAGGAAAGGGAAGACTAAAGCATGACAGTACATTAGAGGTTGGGTTGGGAGAAAAAGATATAGGGAGCGGATCTTTCTCTGTCTCTCACTAAGGCTTGAAGGGATGGAGGAGATAGATGTAATAAACCATGCTTCACACCCTAAATTTTCCTTTAAAGTGAAAAAAAGAACAAACAAACCACTGAGAAAGGGTTTTACAGAAAATGTTTGCCACAGAGTCTATGTCTCATAGGGAAAAGAAAAAATGTGCAGTTTGCTGTCTTGTGTAACTTTTAGAACTGATGGTTTTGCAGATGCTTTTATGACACGCAGTACTGAGCTTTTCTGTTAGCCATGCATGAACAATCATGGTGTTGTGATGCAAGTAAATGACTAAATCTTGTTTTAATATTTTAAAATTCTCTATGCTCTTTCTATTTAATTTCTTCAATGCTTTGGAGCACTTGTGAAGAAAGATTGAATTTTAAAAGTCACTGACATTTAAGTATGATTGCATAGCAGTAAGTGAAATGGGAATTAGACAAAATTCAAGGTTGCTGAATCAATAGCCCAGCAGTTTTGTCACTTGAGTACTGTCAAGGTAAAAAGCATCTTCCTTGGTGTCAATAAACCTACAGATCACTCCTTTCTCCCTCTGTTCATGTTCTTTGTGCTGTGTCTATGCTAAGAAACTGAAGTTTCACTGGCATTATACCTATCTTTTTAATGGAGTTCTGACTAATAACAATTATCTGTCTATAGAAGTCTAAAAGCAATGCTTATTAGGTTTTTCTAATACTTTTCATTATTAAGGATACTAAGACACTTACCATTCAAGTACAATAGACAATAGAAGCTTAAGGGAGAAATTTATCAGAAGAAAATCTGTGAAACAGTATTCATTACAAAGTCACCAGCTCTGCAAATTATTTAAAAGCAAGTATTCAAGCAAAGTTCTGCTGGCTTTTTAAAATCATTATTAAATTCTTCCCTTCTTATCTGTCTTGGCCACTGTAACAGGTAGGATAACAGTTCAGATAGACTTTTCTCACAACTCACTAGGGTTTCCATTTTTATATTATGTTTTTATGTTAGGAGTAGTCTTTGCCTGTGTGTATGCTTGCTTTTTCAGGACAGAGGGATAGAGCCAGTACCTGTTGTGTTTACAGCAAGCCTTTAAAGCTCTGTATTCCCCGGGCTAAAAAAGTACTTTTTCTTTATCATTTGTGAGTATAAAGAGTTTAGCTCTGTAAGATGCTACTTAAAATTATTTTTTCCCTCTCTTTGTTGCTTATATAAATATTTTTACTTCTATTTCTATAAAATAAACGTGAAAAACTGAAAAGCTAGGGGATTCCAGAGTTACAGTAAGTTGTGTAACCTTAATTAGGCTGCATTGTACCCTTAATTATATTTGTCTTTTGTTATATGACAACATATAATTCTTTTCCACATTTCTTTTTTTGTCATGTAATACAGTAACTGGCTTTCTAGTTAGCTGCAGATGTGCCGTTTCTAGTGACTCAGTACCTAAATAGCTATGTATATAGACATAATTCAGGTGTTTTGCAGTATTGTAGGCAGTAAGCTACTTGTTGGAATCTGCCTACATCTGAGTCTGGCATATTTACTAAAAGTAACCTGGGAAGACTTATTTGATTCACACCATTTAGGCATTGTGACCAAGACACCAAAGTTAATTGACATGAGTTACTTGGTTCCTTTTGCAATCAGTAAGTATAGAGGAATAAAATCTTCCCACTAAAAACTCTAGAATTAGGTAATACATACCAAAATTTGTATTTGAATACATACTGCCACTTATCTGACCTAAATGCTTCTTCCAGTCCTTACTTGACTCTATACCAAAACCAAAGCTTATCATGTCCTATTATTTTTCCCTCCATGGAATTCATACCAAAATTACAGGGCAAAATGATTCATGAGGTTCTTGATAGTAAAAATAAGATGTCTGGCATAATGTCTCAGAAATACGTGAAGGTTTAGGTGTATGAATAAAAAACTGAGAATAACAGAAACAATCAGTTTCCACCTGGAAATGAGTAGTAGCAGTGAAAAAACAGAAAACCTAACTACAGTATTTACATTTATAAATACAGAAGGTTTGATTGGACCCAGGAGGTATTAGACCTTTTCAAGCTCCTCATCAGGAAGGACAGACTTTTTTACAGGTATGATACATTCCTTCCCCCTTTTGCACAGGAAAAGGAATGCAAACTTGTTTGCATTTGCAAACACATTCTGAGCATGATGCTACAATTAGTACTCAGAGTAATGATTCAAATGATTCATGCTCCCTTCATGCCACTGACATTTTCTCCTGTCAGCTGCTCTGTTTAGGCACAGTAATCCCCTGCATGACAAGCTGGGTCGGATGGAGTAGTGGCACTGTTCTACTAGCTTTATCTTATCTCAGCTAACATCCTTTCCCAAAGTACTCAATTAGTTCTTAGTAGGAAACTCGGAGTCCTTAAATATACTTTATCTAGATGTATATTTTTGTATTCCTCTTTATGTGTAAACTTTTATTTCAGGAAAATATAGCAGTATGGATTTATGCTACATGACAATATGTAAAGAATAAAAACACCCAGATATTTCAGAAGGAATGCAGTAGTGTGAATGCATAGAAGACCATTGGATTTTAGTTCACAGAATTACAGAACGGTTCAAGTTGGAAAGGACCGCTGGAGGTCATCTGGTCCAAATCCGCCGTCTAGCAAAGCCATCTAAAACCAGCCACACATGACCATGTCCGGGCAACTTTTGAACAACTCCACAGTCTCCTTGGGCAATCTGTTGCAGTGCTCAGTCACCCTTATAGTAAAAATAGGGTTTTCTGATGTTCAGAGAGAGCATCCCAGAATGAGACACAGGACACTGGCTATGGCCTCATTGGTGCTGGGTAGAATGGAAGGATTGTCTCCCCTAAGCTGCTGCTGAAATTCATTCTAATGCAGCACTGATTCCATTGGCCTTCTTTGCCACAAGGGCACATTGCTGGTTCATGGCCACCTTGCCAGTAAGCCCCCAGTATACTTTCACATAATGCAATTTTACTGATGTAGTTGTTAAATTGTTAGATTTTAAATGCTAGAAATGAATATATGTCTTCCAAAACATTCTCTAATTGTTTCAGAAATTTATTTGACATTAACTTTTAAAATACATTTGAAAGTCATGAACTGCAACTTATAACTAATTCAGTACAGCCACTATCATGATAAACATCATACAGAAATGAAATGCCTTCCCTAAACTCTCAAGTAAACTTTACAAAGTTCCTGTGTTTTATATTTCCCTATATGAGATATTATGACAAAAGCAATAAATTTTAATACTTAGTATCAGTAGATCTTACTATGTGAAATCTTTCATACCTGATTCTGAGATAGCAATGTTACAGACATGTGAATCACTTAAAGAGTCTATTGAAGGTGTCACTCACTGGAGGCAGACCCTTTATATAGTTTTAAAAGAACTGGTTTTAAATCTTGAAGTAATTTTTTTTTTTTTTGAACTGTGATCCTACTATGATATTTTCTTTTCCTTTTGTTATTGATATTAATCTGTTTAGAATGCAAATTCTGAATTTGTTAACTACTTCTGACTGGCAAACACAACTTTTGTTTGCTAGTCTGCACTCAGCACAAGTGTTTTTCTTCTGTGAAGCCAGAGAATGGAATTTGTATTTAATTATTCAGACTCTTTGCAGTGGAGAAATAAAGAGATGTCTATGCTATGATTCAGCCATTTAATTTAGAAGCCAAAAATATTCCTGAGCTGACCAAAGTAGGATCCAGAAAGGACATTTATAGGTGTTTAAATTGCAGATACAAAAAAGTTAGGCAGTGTGAAATGCACTGTGAATGAGAGATCAAGAATTTGTCTCAACTCTTTCCACTGGAGAACGTGAGACAGTCTTTAAAAGTGCAATCACACCATTAGACATAAATTTTATGGCTGTGGAACTTCACAAACATACCCAGACCTTCAGTCTTACCATGTCTCCACATTGATAAAAACCTGTCAAGAACTAAGTCTTGGTCAGCCTGTGGTTGGAAGAAAGTTAAAGATTCTGTGAAATGCAGCACTAAGAAATTGCTAAAATTATTCTAAATAACATACTGGAGAAAAAGTAAAATTACTTGTTTCAGTAAAGAATCTACTAATGCTAAGTAACAGTTTGCCTATTCAAGCAGGATCATAGGATCATAGAATCATAGTATAGTTAGGGTTGGAAAGGACCTTAAGATCCATCTAGTTCAAACCCCCTTCCATGGGCAGGGACATCTCCCACTAAACCATGTCACCCAAGGCTATGTCCAACCTGGCCCTGAACACCGCCAGGGAGGAACATTCACAACTTCCCTGGGCAACCCATTTCAGTGCCTCACCACACTTACAGTAAAGAATTTCTCCCTCATATCCAATCTAAACCTCCCCTGTTTAAGTTTGAATCCATTACTCCTTGTCCTCTCACTACAGTCCCTAATGAAGAGTCCCTCCCCAGCATCC
>JAOEHY010041962.1:0-10595 GCA_025447955.1 Psilopsiagon aurifrons
GGCCACAAGTCAAAACCACAGTGCTGCACCAAATACTAGGAAGGAGAAAAATGACTGCTACTGCTGAACCCATGACAGTTGCAAATACTCCATTCCTGGCAGTATTCAAGGCCGGGTTGGACAGAGCCCTGGATGACGTGATTTTGTGAGAGGTGTCCCTGCCCATAGCAGGAGGGTTGTAACTGGATGATTTAAAGTTCTTTCCAACCCAAACCATTCTATTATTCTATGATTCTATGCCTAATATATCTGATGAATATTTAGAACTGCACCATACTTGCTGCTCCTCCCTGTGCTGAAAACAATGCAACACTCTGGAATTTGGTCTTCAAAGTTCACAGTTTCTTGTCAGAAACTGGGTCAGCTGAAAAGTAGCATAAAACCCACCAGTTTGGTTTGTATTTTTTTGGCATTTGTTTTACTGATGAGGGCAGGGGGAGAGGGAAGGTCCAAATACTTACTGGAAATATCTTCCTATTCCTTTGGTTCTGTGCTTGTTATTTGTGTTTCATGGTCTTGATGGAGCCATAGCACCTTTATCTTAGGGTTTTAGATCTTGAAGTAGCAACAAGTCCAAGACAGCCACAAGCTGGGTTACTCTGTTAGTAGAAGGCAGCTTTTCAGTGGTCCTTAGTGCTGAGAACCCTTGTGAATGGGTGCTGTGGGCATCTCTTTGCCATGATGCAGCACTACATGTTCAATTTTGTGCAGAATCTGGTTGCTTCGCCCTGAATCACGTGGCTGTATCAGGCTGATCAGCACTGAGTTCCCTTTCCCTAGTGTATGTCTCCATAATTGAGAAATGCCATTTATCAGATGTTCAATTACTACGTTATGTATTTTATCTTAGAGATCCTGTTTTAACATCTCTTCCTATTATTCGTAACAGAAATAGGACCATTTACCGATAGAAGAGGCTTAGTATTTGAGAGAAAGTCCCATGTCTGAATGAAATTCACTCTTTTCCAGTTACAGTAACCTGCATTTACTAACCCTAATTTAGTGTCTTTTATGACAGCAGTGTACAGTGGCAGTGGTAAAGACAGTTCTTCCAGCTCTGTTTGCCTTTATGTATAGCAGAAGGCACTCAGCTGCCTAAGAGTGGTTTCTGTAACACTCCAGAGCATCTCACATACCATGTAGCAGTGCCCAGGCTGGGAACCCTTCAGTAGTTTCCCACTGTAGGAGAGCTCAAAGCATTCTTACAAACTAGCAGACTGTAAAGTCGAAGAGAGCAAACTAAAGTGAATGCAGAAGCATGGATAAAGATAAATGAAGATGGAGCATTCATGGGATACTGCCTTCAGCTCCTTGGGTATGCTGTCACTCCAAATCAGCCTACGTGTCTGTGATCAGGATAATCTGCAGACAGTAATAAGCCAGAAAAAATTCTTTTAAGAGGGAGAGATGGAGACATCAGGGCATGGTTGCTGCATCCATGACTGACCTAACCATCATGTTTCAGTTGGGCTTACATGTTACCTGAACTGCGCTTACATGTGCATGATGTGCTCATCTGAGTTTACAAGCCCTGAACAATGTCCTGTACATGCTCATCCCATTATCTTTGTTACAGTCACAGCCCTGTTTTTCTCAGCAGTGTTCAGGCATTGATACGCGGTGACAACAGAGAGCAGATGTAGCAGTCAGGTGGTTTTGAAGCTGCA
Organism: Psilopsiagon aurifrons; assembly: GCA_025447955.1. NCBI lineage: Eukaryota > Metazoa > Chordata > Aves > Psittaciformes > Psittacidae > Psilopsiagon > Psilopsiagon aurifrons. Next base: position 1,668 of record JAOEHY010041962.1, read on the forward strand.
GTTTTGCTCTGCCTTTGCTGTAGGTGGATGGACTCGATCTAAAGGCATCAGGGACCTTCCAGATACATTTTAGAAATGGAAGAAAAGGGACTTTGAAACTCAGGTAAAACTTGGTGGGAATAACTATCTGCAACTGAAGAAAAGAATAAGTGTGCTTTTCCTAAATGATTTAGTGCTGTCCATTTTTTATAGCCTGTAAAATAATAAATGGACATCTTTGTCATGCTGGGAGTATATTGGACAGTTAAACACTGATCCCTTGCAATCTCAGGCAGTTGTTGTTCTAAACATAAGAATTTATTTCTAGCGGTGTGGATAAGAGAACAACACTATTTTGGAGCTAATTAAAGTATGTCAGATCATCAAAATAGAGAAATATATAATGAGAAATTCACTGCTTCTGTAAATAGTAAAGCAGTGACTTTTTAATGGTGCACAGATTTAATTGCAGAGAGGATGACATCTTTATGATAACAGTATAAAGTGACTATATATCACACAAGATGAACTGGACTGTGCTCAGTCCTTCATTCTCAGTGTGCAGCTGTGCAGAGCAGATTGTCAAACAGTCACCAGCCTGTGAAAGTCTGCTTTTGTTCTGCAGTCTGCTGAGCGTCTGTGAGTAATGCTGTGGCTCCCATGGCAGAGCAATGTTCAATTGACCACAGCTAAAAAACTGGCAGGGGTGGATTTTAAGCAGGCATGGTCCGAGAGAGAAGAATTTTATGCTCGTATAGGCAATAGAAGGTGTGTACCAATGTACTGTATATCTTTTACTCATTGTAAATGATGGTTGTCTCTCAATACTGAAAAGTTAAAGAAAGAATAAGTTATATTTTTGGACCCTTGGTAATTCGTCGAAGCTTTATTTGCTTGAAAGATACCCAGTGCCAAGTAAGCATCTTTCCTAATGAGACAGTTTAAACCTTCTGCATGACATATTTTCAAGTCAAATGAAATATGTCTGTTCAGAAGCAGGTAAAGTAGTTAGGAACAGTTTTTAAAGGGAAGTGAAAGATGATAAATTGATTCTTGCATTTGTTGTTTTTGCTTCAATTTTTTTTTTGTTTTTGACCTACCTTAATTTTCACTATACCAAGAGAAAATATCTCCCTACATGCACTCTTTTGGTTGAATTACTTGAATAAGTAATTTCTGTACATGCATAGCCCAGTGGAAATGAATCAAAAAATTAAAGTAGTGTTGAAAGAGGGCAGGGAGAGAAGAAGAATTCAAGGAGAAAATATAAGGAGAAAATATTTAGACAAACTTGGTTCAGCATTGAGTTTGTTACTGGAGACTGGAGTTTAGGTCCTCCTTTAGGCTTGACAGCAGTTTATATGCAACTTTATCTGACCAGGTCCAGCAACACTTAAGATCCAAGCCAGAACATTGTATCTGGTGAGGTGGTGACATATTGCTTCTAGAATTACAGTACCAAATGGTGAGAGACAGTGAGACAGAATGAGAGTGGGAATAAATATTAGTTTATTCTACAAACAAGCATCTCTAGACCTGTTTGGTATGGTGTGGTCTTTTACTTCTGCAGGCAGGATGATCTGGCTGCTCCTATCTCCAGAAGGCAAGATGAGGGTGTGTTTGTACTGGAATTCATCCTCCTCTTTCTGGCACATATTTTCTTACTCTGCGTGGAGACGTCATAGCAGCCTTCCAGTGTCTGAAAGGGGCTTATAAGGATGCTGGAGAGGGACTCTTCGTTAGGGACTGTAGTGATAGGACAAGGGGTAAGGGGTTCAAACTTAAACAGAGGAAGTTTAGATTGGATATGAAGAAGAAATTCTTTACTGTAAGGGTGGTGAGGCAGTGGAATGGGTTGCCCAGGGAGGTTGTGAATGCTTCATCACTGACGGTGTTCAAGGCCATGCTGGACAGAGCCTGGAGCGATATGGTTTAGTGTGAGGTGTCCCTGGCCATGGCAGGGGGGTTGAAACTGGATGATCCTAAGGTCCTTTCCAACCCTAACTATTCTACGAATCTATGATTCTATGTATGTGAAAGCCATTGCAGATCGTAGTACCTCCTCTTCGCTCTAAACTAGCTTCAGCTGAGTCCATGAGATACATTCAAGATATTATTAGATGAGTCTGTATAAAGGACTTGTCTCATTAGAGAACCATAAAGGTACTGAATAATTAAAATTGCCAGATGAGTGCTCTTGGTGCTCTGGTCCACCTTCCCCCACTAGAAGCAAAGCCAAATTCCAGGTAACCCTAAGTTGCTTGAGGTCTTCTTTGTATGCTTATGCTAGGGCGTAAAGGTGAGATGATGTTTAAAAAATGTCCAGTTAGAGAATTTAAAGATATACAACATTGATCATGTGAATGAGTTACTGAATGAATCAGTCTGTCTATTACATTGAACAGAGGGTAAGAACTTCAGAGACACGATGTCCCTCTTCCTGCAACTGTCTTTGTGACTGTCTTTGGACAAGCTTAATTTTTTTCATATCTTGCTTTTGAAAACATTTGCTTTGTCAAGGGGCCTATGATGTAAGAATTAAGGGAGTTGTATGAAAACCACCTTTGTTGTCTGGATTTTCTCAGACTACATAGCACAGCTGTAGCTTACACTACAAATGCTATAGTAGAACCTACAGTGCGCTGAGTATTTTCCATGAGTGAACTATTTGCCCTCAGTGGAGGAAAATGGCAGTTAGAGAATGGGAGAATGGTTTCCTGGAATCATAGAAAGTGCAGCAGGACAGCATCATGAAAGTGTCTTTCATTTACCCTTCAGCTCAAATATTTGTTACATAGACCATTTTGGCTGAAGTGTGTCCAACTTGTTTTTCAGAAACCTTTAATACCACAGGTTACTTAAGATATTTTTCCAATGTTTTACTGTCTTACCAATTAGAAAACTTCTCATATTTCCTGCATAAAATTTTCATTTCTGCAGGTTTTAGATCTTGGCAATTTTTTTTTCAAGTCCAGCCTCAGTGGACTTGAACAATTCGTTTCCTTCCTCTTTGCAGATACCATGTATGTATTTTAAAACTACTGCTGTGGGATCCTTCAGTTTTTTCTTCTTTGGATCAAAAACCTTGTTCTCTTCACCTTTTTTTCTTGAGCCATATTTTACAGTACTCTCTCTACTACCCCTGTTGCTTTCTTCTGGACTTTGAGTGGTTCACTGTGGTGCATAAAACTGCACACACAACTCCTACTGAGAAATATGCTACAGAGAGCAGAAAGAATACTTCATGTGCTCTGTAGAGTATATTGTTGACTTCTGTGGGACTTGTGTTTCTTTCAGATTCCTGCAGCCTTGAAGAACTGTTTCCTAAGCAGTTTTGTCCCATTTGGTACTTGCAGACCTGATCATTCCTATTAAAGTACAATATTTTTCTGAATTTTGTTCTAAATTATCAGACCGCTTTTTCAGTTTCATAGAATTTAAGTCCCAGTTCCTTCCATTTTTATCAGCTGAAAATTCAATCTCTACATGCATTAATGACAAGGGTGGTATGACTGAAATATGGTTAGTACTGGGTTGTGTACAGATTCCTGGAGGAACTTGATAAATCTGTCAAATTTAACTACTGGTGTAACTTTCTGTCAATCATTCTCTGGCTTTGGTTCACTGTGGGTTTTCTGTCTGAGAAGAATTTCACCCAGGTCATTTTGCCTTAGCTTGCTTCTGAGAATGTTGTAGAAGACAGCATGAAAAGCCTTGTTACTCCTCTGTTGTCTACAGGGTATTCCTGGCTAGATTCACTTGATGTACTTTGAGTCATACGTATTTTTTCTATACTTAAAGTCTGTTGTCTGATGCTCCAAGGGTGATATTGACTCACACCAGGACAAAAAAGGGTGTCTTCCATTACATGATGATTTCACTTTAGGGCCATTTTTATTGTCATTATAATATGTTTTCTTGCATTATGTCTCCTCAGAGCGTAGCCTGGACATCCCTTCATTATTCTAATACCTATGAACACTAGGAACTAATTTTCTTTTTATGCTCCTTTATGTAATAGTATTTGTTGTTCTAGCTTATATAAAATAAAGCTACATTTTATCTTGGTACTGAAGAGGCATAGACAAAAGGATATCCAGGTGTAATCAGGTTGGCTGCTGCTTATTTTCTTTACAAAGGAAGGTAAAACAGTACATCATATCCATTCCTGTTTTAAATTCAGTGGGTTTCAACACATTTAAAATGAAAATATTCTTCTAGGTATGCTTGCATTTAATAAACCAGTATAGTGTCTTTGTAACCAGCATATTCAATAAGTGAAACAAGTAATGAGTTTGGACCTTCTGCAGCTGGAAATACAGTTGAGATGGAATTAGCTTTTCTTTTTAGTCTTTCATTTGGAGAAATAAAGTGGTCAAACTATGGCTTTTTTGCAGTTTCCCTGGAGATTTCATGCTATATACCATGTCATCTACTCAGGGCTTAGGAAAGTAATCTTACTCTTTATTTCATATATGTGATCCCTGTTAGCCACTGAAATACTGCAGAATGTCCATGTATTTTGGAACAAATTAATATATAGTCAAAGATGGATTTTAAGTTACAAAAACTTGTTGCTGCAGCACAGGTATATCTTTTTAATTCTTACTATACATAGATATACTTCTGTGCCTGTATCATCAAACACATAAGTTTTGTCTCCTGATATAAATACATTGAGAGTCCATTCACTTTTGGAAGGCACTTGACTCAACAGCTGGCTGTTCAAGGACTCAGGACTCAGTGTTTTTCATCTAATCAGTCTTAAAACCTCTTTTTGTAGGTGGCTGAGAGCATGTCTGCATCATCATTTACTGATAAACAATAATTGATAGTAATTACTTATAAGATTCTTGTCAACACATCAATGACGTGAAAGGTATCCCCTGGTCTCTCTTCAGACATTTCACTGATCTTTGGGCAGGTTTTTTACGGATGTTATGGTGGGAATGCTGGAAAATTTGCTTAGTTTTTGTAGTGCACTGAGCAAATAATAAACATTTATTTTAAACCCAGGAGGGCTGTTCTTCTTGTTTATTATGACAATGGTTGTAACACCCGCCACAGAATATCACCAGGGGACTTAAATGCAATTTTTGGTTTGTGCTATACTTTTGAAGCCAGTTGACTAGAGTATTTTGAGTCTGAATTGGAAAAAAAGAAGGAAACATCATCATTTCCATGGAAAATGATCAGGGGATCAAAGTAAGCTCAATAGGTATTTGTAAATAATGGCATTTTTTGGTTTGTCTGCTGAACCAGAAAACTAAGGGAAAATACTTGTAGCAAACTGTTTTTAACAGAAAACAAAACATTGAATTAAATGTCTCTTAAAGTAAAAATTGTTTCAATTCATTGCTAGTTTTTTTTTTTGAAATTAAAGTCCACATGAGAATGAAAACATTGCTTAAAAATGTAAAGAAAATGTTGAATTTAAAACAATGTTGATAAGAAATAGATTGAGCCTTTAAAAGGAGTATTTCTCCTTTTTTTTTTGCCTGAATCTTTCTGAGTCTGATCCATATTGAAAAATTATTTCAGAAGCCAAAAACTTCCTTTGCATGATGACGAAATAATTCATCATCATGACATATTTTTCGGTTGTCACTTGTTTCCCTCATCTGCTAGTACTGAAAATACTTTGTTTCTTGTACTTCCATAATATTCTTATTTCAACCCTCTCCAGAACACATTCCTCTAATCTACATTAAATCTCCAGTCTTCAGTCTCAGTGAATTTATGCTCCTTTGTCTTCCGAAGACTAACTATGCCAGTGATGATTGTGTTTCCTTGAAGGAATGCTGCACAAATCTTCCAGAAGCTCACAGGTATTCACAAGAACACTTGGATTGAAAGCATCTCCCTAACTGTCTTGAAGCTTGATTTCCCATAGCCTCTTTAGATAATTTTCAACTATCAACCCAGGAAAGTGATACAATATGACACATTTCTATGATAAGCCTTGTAAGAGTGCAAATAGTTGTTCCCACAGTTCCTAAACTACACTGCATTTTTACGCAATCCACTAGCAGTAAATGGGATATTTGTGGGATCAATGACAGCAGGTTATCTAACAGTTGGTTATAAAAAGATATACCTTAAATAATATCAAAACTTAAAAGAAACTGCATTACCCACATCTTGTGATGCTGGTTTGGTTTCTTTCCACCTAACCTTTCTAATATCTGTAGTGTAGAAAATGGATATGAAGATTTCATCCTAAGTAAATTTTATATCTTTTTGGACTTAATAACTGAAACCTCACAATAAACACATCCTACCAAAGGACAATAAATTGCAGATAAAAATTGGAGGCAAAGAGAAGCATTCATATGTTTTGGGAATATTAAAAATGAATGTTCCTCCTGCAATTGGGAAAACAGAAAAAAAGAAATAGATATGCTGAAAAAATGTGCTAAAAAGCTTTAAATGATCTGTAGTCTAAATTTTGACATCAACTGCATCTGGCACTTCATAACTGCTCATAACTGAGTTTCAGCTATGTTTAAGTCTGAGTTTCAAGAAACAGATCTTCAGCTCTTTGTTCCATCATTTAAAAATCAATTTAAAATCTGTTCATGATAAACAGTAGGCTTGAATATAGTTGAATAGAACCATATAGTAGCTGAACTTGGAAGAGATCTCTAGAAGAGAGTGTCAGTCAACCTCTTAAAGCAGAGTCCTCTAGAGTAGGTTGCTCAGAGCCATATCTGGGTGGGTTTTGAGTAACTCCAAGTACAAAAACTCCACAACCCTTCTGAGCAGCTTTTATGGATTCTTTCTCTGTTGTTTAAGATTTCTTAAATTTTCTTAAAGAAAATTTGGTTTGCTTCTTCCTCTCTTCAGAAATAAGCAGAATTGTTTGTGCAGCATTATTTTAAAGTCAAATATTGTATTCCTGCAGTCAAACTCATAATGCTGTTCTCAGAAATGGTCCTAGAAATAACAGGTAGGTAGTTCACGTGACAGGAGTTATCAGAGAGCTATTTAGATTTGAATTTTTGGCCTCATATTTTTGTTCTATAGCTTGGATTAAAAAAAATGACATTATTTAGACAATTAAAAATGTTTTTTTTTTCTACTCTGGATGTGCAGCTGTAGGTTGTTCAGGCAGCTTTGCTTACAGAGTGAATGCTCTCGGTAGAATCTGCAATTGGTACTCATTTTCCTAGGTAAAACTCTTTCTAAGCGCTTATATGGAAAGATAAGTCCTCAGTCATGGAGCAGATAAGCACTCTCTTACATCTCATACCTATTAAGGGGTATACTTAAATTGGTTGATTGCAGTAGCTTAACTTAAATATGTGCTCATTTTCTTGAGTAACAGATGTCTTCTTCAATCACAGCCTCTGAAAGTTCATTTTACATAAATAAAGAAATCTTCTATATGTTTGAGAAGACAAATTCCTTTGTCTTTATCTGTTAAATTCATTAGCATATATTTTCCTGAACTGCAAATTTTACCATCATTTGATTTAATTTATGTGGTTTGTATCACACCTAATTGTATTAATCATGGCACACAAATGGGGTATAAACACACGAAATGCATTGTTATTGAACAGAATTTGTAATACCATAGAAGCAGACCACTGATGATTCATCAGTGCCAGTAATAGTCTAGTTTTGGAAATATTCAATGTCTACAGTTTTTGTGGATTAAATATTTCTTGAAGGAAGCAAAGTCTTTAAGCGGATAAACACATTCTGTATGCCTAGACGAGATGAAGCTAATTATCTACTGCAAGCTGGTACAAACATAATCCTAATGTTATTGGGTCTAACAGAGGTTACACACATAGCAAGCACAAATTCACTTCTCTACTGCTGCCTTTGTCATTTTGCCACAATGGTGGGATACTTGAGCCATATGCCGTCCCACAGGCTGGGCATATTTCAACCATTAGTAATTTGAGGGCAGTCTGAGGTAAGTCGGAATGCTTCATCTGGAAACAAGTGTTTGAGGAGAGTTGAAAAGGGAAAAGTTTAAGTTAATAAGAGACCTAGTACTTAAGAGCTATATAGGATTGAAGTGAGAAGTTTTATGCAGCTGAGCTGTAAAGTTCTAGAAGGGCTTTCCAGTAGGAGGAGAGCTATTTACACAAGAGATGCTATGTGAGGATTTTTCAGGCAGAATAATAATTCTAAAAATCAATTAAATATAATTAAATAAAAATATAATTAATAAAAAAATAATAATAATTTTCAGGCAGCAGGAGATGTAGGTTATGAGAGAAGAAGGGAAATTAGTTTGGAAAATTTGCTCTTCTTCACTAGAAAAATCACTGGTTTTCATAGACTGAAATCTCTCGAATTCTGCACTGGTTCCATTTCCCCGTTAAAAAGAAAAGCTTAAAATGAATTAATTTAGAAATTTTTATTGTGACGAATCTCTGCTCTGATGTAAAAATAGATTTCTAAATAAAAAAGTGGGTCTCAAAATACTAGCCAGGATATCACTGGCCATCTGTACCAGCTCTAATGGTAGTCCTGCTGCAAGCAAAACCAATTCACTTTTTAGTGGACTCTGCAGAGTAAAGCACAAGCTGCAATGTACAAATGAGAAGAACTTGCAGGTTCAGGAAGTTCATGGCTAAGCATGTTCATGGGATTTGACACAGGATAATTAGGATAATTCTCCACTGGTTTACCAGGACATTGTCCTTAGTGAGGTGCAGTAGGCAGGAATGTTTGCCTAAACCCCTATTTTTCCAGCACCAGACCTTCTATCTTTGACATAGTAAAGGGCCATGGGTGGTCATTCTGCATTCCTGCAAAAGGGATTTGCTATGATCACCCCTTCAAATTTCTGAGTTTGTATCTGGCTACAATCCAGTGATATATCCCCAAATACAGAGTATACCTTTATAGTCCTGTCGTGGTTTAAGCCATAAATCAGCCATGCAGTTTGTTCACTCACTTCCCCCTTTTTCTTCCCTCTGCTCCTGG
>JAOEHY010041964.1:0-15796 GCA_025447955.1 Psilopsiagon aurifrons
CCCTGTTTCAGTTTGAACCCGTTACCCCTTGTCCTGTCACTACAGTCCCTAATGAAGAGTCCCTCCCCAGCATCCCTGTAATGAGATGTTCCTTTTGCTACAAGTTCCATATGCCACTTTCTGTCCTAACCAGAAATTTCCCCAGAATTCTTCTCCCACACCTCCTTCCTGGTGCTTTGCCTATTCCTTAAACTTTTTAATTTGGGAATGAAAACCTAAATTTAATCCAGGCCCCAGTAATTTGTAGCATCATCCTCACCAGTTCAAGACAAAAGTGTACTACTACAGGAACAGAAGTTAAAGGTACAGTACAAAGAAAGGACAGTGTAGTGTATGCTCTGTATAGTAGTGAATGCACAGTATGCTCTGTAGTACAGTGTATGCAGAGCAAGAACACAATTGGAAGATAAACGCACCACTGCATAAATACATTCAGATTTAGAAGTTGATGAGGGATCAGTATGAGATTGTTTCTCTCTGATCACGATTTCAAGTCAAGCATGCTGCTTGACCTGCACAAAATAAATGTGCTCCAAGCCTACACTCACGATGACCTTCAATGATTATTAAACTCTTGGAATTAAAGGAAATAGACTTCCTGTTCCTTACACTTAGTTTTTGAACATAAACATATTTATGTTGCAGGCTTTTTTCTGACATACATGAAATTAATATGCAACCCAGTTACATAAAAAAATGGGTTACGTTACTTGAAAGGCTTTGGGATCCTTTAAGAACAAAATATTTCTCTAAATCCATGGATATTAATAATCTCCTGGGGCAGAGTATCGAAGTTACATACATTGAAAATTCATACGACAAAGGTAGTTGTGATACCCATGGACAAATTAACAAGGTGCAGTTTTAAATTATGGTTGATACATATTCTCATGCTTCTATACTGACCTATGATGAACAGTGAATGCAGTTAACTTTGACAGAGCAAAAATTTTTCCTCTAGGCTGAACCCACAAAGTTCTGGTACCACAGACCTACTCTGATTAGTGAGTATTTCTTGTGAAATGCGGTCAGCAGCCCATTTTTAACATTAAAAGCCTTCATTTTTCCAGCTTACGTAGCTCCTTCTCACATGAGACCATGCATAAAGGTAAATCCTTCAGCATGATAATCCCTACTCTAAATTCTCAACAACACTGAGCATCCAGCATATGAATAAAATATACTGTATTAAGAGCTACCACTACCAGACTCCCTGACATTCTTACTTTTTCTCTTTCCATGTGAAACTGTCTACAAATTACAATATCATTTCCTAAAGAGAATGCAGTGAAGTGCCTCCCTGTAAAAACAGAACAACTTTTATGGTACCAAAACTGCCTAGTTGGGAAAAGAAGTCTTGCTGGTCCACAGTTATGCTGAGGCAGCTCCTGATGTTTATTTGGTTTGTTGGTGGGCAGAGGATTTTTGTTTGATTGGGGGGTTTTGTTTTGTTTTGGGGGGATAAGTCATTTGGGGGTTTTTAGGTTTGTATTTGCCCTTTTGTGTTGAATTATAGGGAGTTTAAAAGCCTATGGAAAGTTTTCAGCATGCTTATCATATGCAAAGGAAAGAACCATACGTTAGATAGCTTTCGAATACAGTTTCAACATGCTTCACTTGAATGACCCTCACATTATCACTTGACTGTTTTGCCACTATCAGTGATCTCCGTGTTTTTAAGCTAAACTGGGATTCTTCATCTTGTTTTCTCCAATAAAATCTTCATACAAGACAACCTCTCACTCATCATCATACTTACGATATAAAACTAGCTCCTTGAACAGAAATAAGTCAGCTGAATGCTAAGAAGTGTAAAGCTTCATTTGTTCCTTCATTACTTTTTCACAAACAGCTTATTACAACCTCATTTTCTATACTGACTATTCTAGAAAACAGCCAGTACAGTTATTTTTACAGCTTGATGCAGATTTGACTAACCTACTGTCAAGGCAATCTCATTGATTAGTATTAAAGTATCACAGAATGGTTAGGGTTGGAAAGGACCTTAAGATCACCTAGTTCCAACTCCCTGCCATGGGCAGGGACACCTCACACTAGACCATGTCACCCAAGACTCTGCTCAACCTGGCCTTGAACACTGCCCGGGATAGAACATTTACCACTTCTTTGGACAGCCTGTTCCGGTGCCTCACCACCCTCACACTAGACCATGTAACCCAAGACTCCATCCAATCTGGCCTTGAACACTGCCAGGAACGGAGCATTTATTATATATCATTAAGCTTTTACAATCAAGATTTGATGGGAAATTGTCTTTTGCAGCAAATGTACAGAAGAACACCTATATTTGCTTCTCTTCTTCCACTTCGAAGTGTTTGAAAACTGTCAAATTTGTATTTCACAATTATTACTATCGCTCTCATTTTCCCTCCTTTGTGTGGTTGTTTCCACCCAAGTCAGTGGGAAGCAAGTATAAATCTTCATCAAGAAACTGGCTCATTTTTAACTGCAGCATCACAGAGCATCCCAATCGCATACAGGAAATAAAGAGCACAAACCTTAGTGTTTTGTGAACTCTGGTGTTGAAAATCCAGCTTATAATCTATGTCACACTGTTACCAGACTGCTTACAAGTTATATAGGCATGGCTGCTTTCTATATTACTATCACTTTCTACAGCACAGAAAGAACTTCCCAAGCAGTTTACCACCCCCTCCATACCTCTCTCTGAAATGCAGCATCACACACTGTGTTACAAACTGTCATACGTTCAGTCTCCAGCAGATGACAACAGCAGATAGTTCTCCAAAGAAAACACTGGGCTTTTAGCTCTCAGGCTTGCAAACTAGATTGAATGTTTTTCAGAAGTTAATTTTCTATCTTCTAAATTATTTCAGTTCCACTGACGTATTTTGAAGTTTTAACCAAAATTATTAGTATGTATTTCAGTCAAATGTATGACAATAAAAAAGATCCAAGAAATATTTAGTACCAATACTAATAGATATACAAAGCAGGTACCTCACCTTGCTTGCATCCAGCCTTTAGGCCAAAGTGGCTTCACTTCTGTTTCCATAAAGGTTTTGAGGTAATCTTCAGCAGACTGACTTCTATTTGGCTCTAGCTCATAGCATCCCAGCTTGATCTTGACAAGGTTACACAACAGAGACCTGCAAAAAGACACACAATAAGTGTACTGAAAGAAACAATACTTTCAAATGCTCAGCAGAAAAAGGCTGAGAAATGGAAGGACTGATACCATTATACAGCTGCTGTCCATCACCATCTGTAGGAAGAGCTCAGTCCCAACTGCAATTTTTGGAAGCTTGCTACTACAACTGCTATGATTTGTCACTACCACTTTTCTTCCAATTCCAGCAGATCATATGTCTCACTTTTTGCCATCCTTACTATAATGTTGTACTTCATTTTACTTTTTTTTTTTTTCCTGGCTTCCTCATAGCTGAAACATCTCCTCTCATGTTGCTCACAGTGACCTCCATTTCATTTAAGATGGAGAATGTCTAAAAGCAAGTGAAATCCATTTTACACTCAATACTTCAACAGAAGATTCTTCCTGACAGGGATGTTGTCTTTTACTGTCCTCAAAAATAAAAGTGCACACAGTTAAGTAACACTGGCCATTCAGAGCCTCTTCAATGAAGAACAGATTTAAATACCTCTCATTAAGTATGGCTCCCTCCAGGTCAGTCTAAGCTGTACTACTTTTATATATTCTGTGACGCTTTCTTCCCTGTTGTCTTAACATACTAAAAAAGACTCACTAAGTCCATCAGCGCTTTTAATAATACATACATTTGTATCAAAATTAGCTTACATCTGGCATGAGAAACGTCTGATTTAGAAGGATTTGCTTGCTTAGAAACCTTAGATTATTTAAGTAACATTAATCTCAGTTTTCAGTTAAAAACTACTCTAGGAATAAGAAAAGTGAGACTTCATAATTTCAGATAAGAATCTGTGTTGCTCATGAGAGATAACATAGAATTTGTGTTCAGAGGGGATGGGAGGGGTTAAGATTCATGCATTCTGGATGCTGGCTTGCCCAAAGAGTGGAAGGCTTGCCAAACCAGCATCAACGATTTTAAAAGTCCACCCTATTGTGGCAGAAATCTTTACTGCTCATTGGTTGACAGTGTTGTGTGACCTATTCCTAGAATGGTGGGAAGCAGGTGTAATTCTGCTTGCATGTGTTCTTTGCTTAAAGAAGCCTAAAGTCGTAGGACCAGGAAAATATTCATGTATTTGGGTAACACAGACAAACAAGCAGCTAAAAAAGGTTCACACATAGGATGATATTGCCCTTCATGTTAAAGAAGGGCAATATTATAGCTTGCCTGCTTAGCCCCAGCACTCTCCAAAATTTCTCAGAGGTATATTTCTGAAAAGCATTGCATAACGTCCCCTCAGAGATCCCTTTATGAAGTCAGTGATAATTCTCGGTGGAAAAGGTGGTTTTGTCTCACCTCACTGTGTCATCCCAATGAAACTTCTTTCTGGGTCCCACAACCCTCTTTCCAGGTTTCTCATCATCATCTTCCTCTGATCCATTTTTCTCTCGTTCATCTTCTGCTTGTAACCTACAGATAGAACAATTATTTTCTTTAAAGGTATACAACAGACACAAAATGTTTCCTTGAGTAAGGAGCATGGCTGTAGGTGCTAAGGACCCTATCAAGGCTGCTAGCTATAAACTTCATGCAGTGCCTCTACTGAGAAATGGCAGGAAGCTTATCAATTTATTAATGCTTCTGCGAGTCTAAAATTAGTTAACTACAAATGAAACTATTACAAAGAACAAGGGCAAAATACATCAAGACCCTGAACGCACCATCCTCCTCCACTAATCTGGCATTTTGAGGATCTCCAGCATACCTCTCAGTTTATAATTTCTTTCTCTTAAGACCTCAGTTAATGGAACTTCTTTCTAAACCCAGGTGAGATAACATTACATACCCAAAACTAAGTATTTTTGTACAGTTCAAAATTTACAGACACCTGTCAACTGAAGCCAAATACTTTGGCTGAGCTCAGGAAATGAACAATGTAGAGACAGATTTCAAACTGGACTCCAGAACGGGCATGCACAGACTCCAAAAATACCTACTTGGCATTCTTGGCTTGATTGCGGGCCTGGCAGTCCTCTTGATACTTGCATAACTGTTCAGGCATGACGTTACTGACAGCCAGTTTCAGCTTTTGCAGTGGTTCTCTCAAGCGGTCATCCTGTAAAAAGAGAAACACCAAATCAGTCCTATTAGATGCAATGTAAAAATGTTTCAGATAGTTTCACAAAAATTACTTCCCACTCACTCCTAAGACAACATTCCCAGCCCTAACTACTGACCACAACAGTCATCTCCTACATGGCACCTGAACCCTGTTAGGTGCAACAGCATTATAGAAATGCATATACTTGAAATTTTTCATGCAATTTTTTTTTTTTAAGTCTTGAGACTAGAAACAATGAAAGATAGCCACAAAGAAAATTATCATGACTATCCCAAAACATTATGGCATGATCTCATTAGACAGTTATTAAAACCAAACTAAGGAAGAAAACCTGAGGGGAAGAGCAAGATGACACTTGCAAATAAGCACACAATTAAATCCAAGTTTCCCAAAAAATGTTGTGGTAAAAAACATCCTAGCTAATGAACAATATATATGTATCAGATTATCTGAATATTAATTATTATATGTAATTCATGTACTTCAAAGGTAAAGACTATGTATTTAGAATTACCTCCAAATTAAGAACTTCAACCATTAAAGTAATATAGTATATACTTGCCTACATTTTAAATTCTCTTCCTACATCTCCTCTCTTTACAGTGTTAATCATGACTGCCTACTGAGAAGAACTAGAAAACTATGCACTATTACATCTTACTACTTAAAAATAGCATATGAATCTGTTTGTCTTCTTAGCAACTTTGAGACTCTGCATTCATGATCCTCAGATCATCTGCAAGATTTAGTCCTAGATTTCATCTAAAGAATCCAGTCAGGATATTTCAGACCACAGATAACTTTTTTATTCAATAGAAAAACATACTCTAAGAGAAAAGCAACTGCAAATGACACATGAAGTATTTGTAAAACCCAGCCAAAAAGGCTATTTTGCACAAACAGCACAGGCTGGGTCACCTACCACCCATCTAGCCTTTCTTTTCTCTTGACACAAAAGTGCATGTAATAGTTAATGGGTATGTTGTTTTAGCCTATCATAACCATGATTATTGTGGCTTTCTAGTTCTGCTACTTGGATATGTACCTTGTACCTAGCTTTCAAGATGAAAGCACTTCATTCTCAAATAAAGGGTCTGAAATACTTAAAAGTATTTGTACCTAAAGTAGTGACAACAGCAAGTACACATACACACACAAAAAAGCGCACTTTTAAGCTCATCTAGCAACTGATCCAAAATCTTTTGCTTTACTGGAGACTGTGTGGCTGCTGCACTACTCTCCTGTATTCTGTCCTCATAACCATGACATAACTGATCCATGCTGGAGCTAATCTCCCTATCCGTACCTGGACATTGAGGTGTAACTTTTTCAGACGCTTTATCAGTGTGTCCTTATTGCATGGCACAAAAGCCTCAAGGTGAGAGTACACTCCATTGCGGACAGCAGGATTTATCTCCTGTAACTGTAGTTCAATACTGACAAACAAACAAGAGACAGTCAATCAGTGAGGCACCCCAAGATGAAAATGATAGCTAAAAAAAAAACCTAAGGAAGTGTTGTATGCATAATATATTCTAGCTATGCACACCAAAAATATCAGCTTGGAACATTTTCAGACAAACTTCTTTTACAAAAAGAGGATGTCTTCATCAATGGCAAGAAAGCATTCAAATGCATACCTTGCCAGCAATGTTGAACATTATTCAAATTTCATTAACTCCCACCACTGCACATCAATCTTGATACTATTTTGACTACTACAATCTTCCAGAGATTATTTTTTTGTTTCTTGGAATACAAACATAGAATTTTCTACATTAAATACTTAGTTGAAGCATTACAGAGTAAAAAGAGCTGGAATTTTCCTTCATGAAAGCTAAAGGTGTTTTGAGTTATGAAAGTGGGGGACAGGAAGAAATAATGGCAGTTTTGTTGAATTTTACACATGAAGTCAAGGACACAGGGCACTACAAAACACTTTACACTGGATAAAGACAGACAGTCATGACAGGAATCATATTCATATATAAATCTCTTTAGCTAATAACTAGCTTAGACTGATCTACCTTCATTGACTTTTAAGGGCTTTGTTGGAACAACCTCAATAATATTTCCTCTTCTGTACTTTTCCTTTCACCCCCTTTCCAAAAAGGGAAGGTTGTACAGATAAGCACTTACTCCAGCAGAATATTATTCATGTCTTGCGTGAAAAACTTCTTTCTGCCTTCTTCATCAAACATCTTGGCGGCCTGATAACACAGCAATAAAGAATATCCAAAAGTTCATAGAGCATTTAATCACAACAACCTTTGTATCTTTATTTTTACAGCTGTATTTATTATATTCTTATTTCCCAGAAAACTGCATCATTTTGGAAAAAAATAATTAGACAAAACCAAACTATACTGAACTTTTTAGAAAAAAGGCGATGATTGTTGTTATTCTACTCAAAACCATCCTGCTCTAGAGCAAATAATCATTACATTAAGAATCTGCCTGGATCACTGATGTTAACGTGTTCAACTTTTCAATAGCTATGAAGAAAGAAATTGGTAGACATGTTTTATTCCCTCACCACCAGCTACATTCCACTACCACTGCTTTAAAAAGAGAACAAGTCAAGCAGGCAACAGCATCAACACATTTCTACTTTCAATCTGTAAAAGGCTCCTTTCCTACCTCTATTATCTGCCTCACCTAGTTACAACATCCCACCCTTCTTAGATATGCCTTAATCCTTCACTGGTGTTTCCACAAAGGGATTATGTATGCTAGAGGAATACTTCATCCCTCTTTACTGGTGCTGTGCAGCATTTTCACCATCTTTAGAATATACCTCTAATATTTTTGGTCTCTTCCTAAGCCTGTCTGGGGGTAGGAAAAAATCTCAGTCTTATTCCTATACATACTTCCTTTTATTAGAAGGTTTTACTGACCTCAAAAGGATTCTACATGGAATTACTGTCTCTTTATTCCTATCACCCTGATTCTTCTTTTCACAAACAATTAACACCTTATCAGAGAAATCTAATTCCCTGCACCATTCTACAAAAATCAGTAAGGTCTTCTCTCTAGTGCCCATCCACTCTGCAGATTTATAGAAATCAAGAGGAAAAAAAGCCCTACTTTTACAGGCTTATTGCCATCTTCTCTTTTGGCACTGGGACCAGACAGCAAGCTAGGAAAGAATATGCACACAGAAATGTAAGCATGCATGGTATCATCATACTGACTGACAAATACTAGAGGCAGCCAATATGCTACAAGACTGAATATTCAAATAATCAAAAATCTCCAATACTGCCTTTTAAAAAGTTTCAATGACTTGTGACAAATTAGGTAAAAACTATAAATAAATGCAAGTGCTAGCTTGATAAAATTCCTTTGTTACTATGAAATACTTCCTGTTCTTGCTATTTGGGAACTGACACATTTAAGTTCAGAAGAAAAATTATTTACTCGAATTGCAAACTCTACACTGCACAGGAAAACAGAAGTCTGATACCCTATCAGAAAACATAAGGTAGTTCATTGTCTGAATGCTTTACCATTTCAGTCATGAATGCTGATAGCAGAGTTTAAGTTCCTATAATGACCATGGTTCTGCTCACTACTTTCTACTGTAAATTCAGCTGTTGAAGGGATGGTACTATTGAAGCATCTGTCCTGCTAAAAAAAATTTAGAAAGGTGTTTGCTAGTAATTGTTTTACTACAGGTGATTGCAAGTAACAGGACACCAGAAAGACAAGTTTGAAAGTCTTAAATCCAGCATCTTCAAGCATAATTAATACAAGGATTATTATCATCTTCTGGTTTATATGAAGTGAAAGGAAAGATATGCTTTGACATTTTGGTCCCAGGCAGAAATAATTTCAGTATTAAACTATCACAGTGGACAGTGTTGCTGGCTGAATTTGCAGATTCAAAAACTGAATCACTATCACTGAACTGTGCTTGGGTTTTGTTTTGTTGGTTGGTTTGGTTTTGGTTTTTTTGGTTGGTTGGGTTTTGTGGGTTTTGGTTTTCTTTTTCCCCACAGATTATCGTGATAGTTACCTTCACAATACAGAAAAAGCCATTTTACTAATCTTCCTGCATGTGTACAATATTGTCTTCTGTCATGGTAGTTCAGAATTGCCTACTCAGGGAACTAGAACGCATTCATCTACAAAAGGAGGTCAGGAAATTTTTGTTGTACTTAGTCAGTGGCTTTTTTTTTTTTTAATTACTGTTCTTAATCTAGAAAACACAATATTCCTGCAACAGGCTTTTCCTGACAGCTCCATAAACTTCTTATCTTTGCACTCAAGAGCACTAAAGCTGTGAGCATGTGAAGTATTTGACAAGACCCATTTCTTTTTTCCTGCCTTTTAGAAGATGTTTTCCCCCCACTGATAATGTGTCAGTTGATTTCCATTCACAGAAGGTGAGAAAGTTGGAATCTTTATGTCAACAGTCTAGTTTTTCCCCCAAGTGTATGGATAAACTTCTTCTGCCAGCACCAAACTTCCAGAAGACATTATCAAAAGCAGAAGATGGAAAAGTTAGGTTTTTCCAAGAACCACTGAATTAAAGTTTTCTTCCAGCTGTGGGGAGCTTGTTATACTGTGAAGCAGCATGAACTCGGGGTAGGCCACTAACACTTCCTGACTTTTGGCCTAACAGAGTTCTTCTGCAGTTTTGCTAAAAGCTTATTATTACTTCATAGCAAAATTAATCTGAGCATTCAAGGATAGGTAAAATCATTTCTCCCACTTTAATAAATATTAACCTCTTGGCTGTAGTTAGCATGGCACATTTAAAAATTACTAAGAACATTATAAGACATTCACATACAGGTGAGAAACATTATGTTTTACCATTATCTGTAGCAAAGCAAGCTCTGCTACCGTTCAGATTATATTTTTCCAAAAACGTAGTAACTTGAGCTGCTTTTCCAAAATTTGCTCTGAATAAGGAAAAGCTGCACTTTGTTCTGAATAAGGAAACTTCTTAATATCAGAATCTGGATAATCAAACAACAGATTTATTCTCAACTTATAACATCCACAACTGAAACAAGGAACCTATCATACCTTAATAGCTCTGACCCCTTTCAATAAGCTATTGAGATATTTTTAACTTGTAGATTTAATACCTCTCATTAACATTTTAAACAACTTTGGACTGCATGCTAGCTTTCCAAAAGAAAATACTTAGTTTTGTGGTTGTTTTGGAATTTGTTCTTCTTGTAGCTGGGTGGTGGGTTTTGGTGGGTTTTTTGGGTTGTGGTGTGGGATTTGTTTGTTAGGTTTGTTGCATTGTTGTTTTAAACTGCCAAGTTAACAGTTATGTTACAAAGCCAAAAATTCAAGATATTTGCAAGCTGCTGTCATATTTCAGGTTTCTTCCTTCAAAGAAAGAAAACATCCATCAATTTCACCAACATTCAACTTAAAGTAACACTGATATTTCCATTATGGAAAAAACCTCAAACAGGCAATAAAAGTTATTATCCACAGAAGCTTTAGAAAACCTTGTCTCCACTGTGAAACAAGCACTGCTTTAACAATTGACCTGTGTTGTCTCTGTGTCTGTTTCATTTGAGTATAAATACAGATTGACATTAACATCAATTCTAGATTTTTTTGAGTTTCAGCCAGTAATGTAAGGATGACAACTTGGTCCCTAATTATTCTTCCTTGTTCTCTCAGATTCTTGAATGTAATCCTTTACCAGTGAATTCATACTTACTGTTCGAAGGTCTCCAATGCGCTTTTCAAGTAGCATAGGCAGACCTTCTGGGAGAGCAGGCACCTGCTTGGGTGTTATGACCTGAGAGGTGAAGGTTGCCTGAGTGACATTCCCATTTTCTCCTGACAGCTCAGATACTGGGCTACCATCAGAAGTGCCATCAAGCAATTTGTCAAAGTCAATGTCTCCCAACATCTCCAGGGCACTTTCAGCTTCTTGCATGAGCTCGCGTTCATTTGTGCTACCAAAAATGGAGAGGACAGGATCATTGATCCTAAGATTCAAGTCAGAAATATCATTTCCTGCACTGAGAGAGGAAGAAGGAATTTTACTAGGGGTAGAGGCTGCAACAGTCACTGGTGGTTTTGGACTAGATTCCTTCTTCCTCATGGCTTCCTTCTCCTTTTGAAATTTACGGATCATGGCAGCCAGAGAGAGAGAGTCTTTATACAGTTTCTTTTTCTTCTTTTCCGACTTGTGAGAATTTAAGGCCATTACTCTGCAGAGGAAAGAAATCTTTCATTAGAATGCATACAAATTTTGAGGCCTTAGTAACTTTTACGAAAGTCTGGGAGTTTAGTACGACCAAAAAATGACTGGGGTAATGAAGCAAGTGCTTTGTGCTTCCATCTTCAGACTATTCTATCAACTACCATAAAACCTTGCTGGTCATCTGATTTCATACTTTCCAGCCGATTTGTTTTGTTAGGTTATATACACATTGAGGCAAACGTTATTTACTTTTGACTTCTCAATTTAATTACAGAGAAGTTGACACAGTTGTTAAACTCATGGCTGGATCTATGCTACCAAAATACTTAAACTTGCCTCTTGAGGCCTGTGAATGGTGACAGGCTGCTTTAAGACTAGGTACACCATGTACACTAAAAAAAATTCTCTTTGCTAAGAATTTTGACATGCAGACTCAACATCTATATGCTACTTAAACAGAGTACTTTTTACTAATTCATCACCTTGATAAAAAAACCAAACCAAAGTATCAATAAATTCACAATACCAACTCGAATATTCACAATAAACCAACTTCCACTCAGCAACAGTTTTCAGAAGCCAATTAAAAACACACAACCTTAATCTTCCCATGTTAACCTCAGAGCTCAGGAAAGCACATAAAGTTGCTAAGAAATACGTAGAATTAAGCTACAATTGTAGTTTTCCAGATTAGAAACCAAGGGATACGGAGGAAATTATTTTTCATTAGAAGATGTAATTCTTAGTGCTATATAACACTTTGGATAGATCAGTGACGGATAATGCTGTTCACAAACTTAAAACCTCTTTTCCGTAATGCTTTTTGCCCTCATTTTGTTATTGGTTGTTCAAAATTTAGGGGGACAAAAAACTGGCTTGTAGGAATTATTTATGAAAAAAACTCACATGAATTGCAAACCCCAAATCTACTAGCTATTAATTATAGTTTATTCTGAACAGATGATCTTGCTATGGCTATGACACACAGTCTTAAAACCAAGCCTCACATACAATTCAAGGGTTATCTAAAGAAAGAAACCTACCCCAAAGGTTTAGGAGGTTTCATTTTCCGAGGCTTCTTCTCCTTCTCTGTCCCTTCATCTTTCCGCTTGCGCTTCTTCATTCCACGATCTTCACTTTCTTTCAACTTTGCTATCTAGGATGAGATCAAATAAAGGACAGTGATTCTTCCACCCTAAAGGACTTACGCAGCAAGAAATACTTAGTTTTTCTTACGCTTTCCAACTCAGAGCCAGGAAAAATACCTCAATGTGTGTAAAAGCAAACAGTACCACTGGATCCTAGCAGCAGTGCAGTTGCTGACAAGTCACAGTAATTACTGATCTTCAAACATTTACTGAATTCAGAGAGTTTTCAACAAGAAAAACACTGAAAGGCACACACAGACTGATAACCATAAGCCATGGCCAAATAGCTTTGGAAGACTGAATCCCCCCCACCTTCTTCTGCTACCAGTATAATTGCTGACTAAGAAGTTACACAGTATGGAACATCTTTTTGGCCAATTCAGATCAGCAGTCTCCCCTCAAGTTCTTGCTGATCCTCACCTTACCTGCTGGTGCAGAGTAGTGAAAAAGAAAGCCTTCACATTATGCAAACATTATTCAACACATCAGTTTTGTCTATTGTCATCAATGCTATTTTAGCCATAAATCCAAATCATAGCACCGTAAGGACTGCTATGAAAAAAAAGAATGTTAACTCCGTCCCAATCGGATCCAATATAGGAACCTTATGTTAAACTTAAAGAACTATAGAGCAGGAAAGGACATCAGAAAGCAGGAAGCTCTTGCAACGGCATGGAACTAGTTAATGTCCTATGCAAACAATTATGTTCACATTGATCATAACTTTGTCAATGTACATAGAGCTGCACACTGTTTGGGAAACAGTGCATATGTGCTTTTTAGTAGAGCTGCTCCTATGCACCAGGTTTATTTTAACAGATATTTTAAGTGTTAGTCTGAATATCAGGAACACTTTCCAATCATGCAAGAGTTGTGCAAAATCATAAAAGCAGTACTGGAAAATTTCTCATCTCATAATAAAATCCCAATAAAATTACACAAACATCTGTCACTTCAAGATGGATAAACACTTCTTAGCTTGTCTGTTAGTCTTACAAGACTGGACATCCTGAGTTATTTCCTGAAGGCTAGTACCTGAGCCACAAACCAGAAAACGCAGTAAAACAGTGCTGTACATCACATTCTGGTCTCAGTCTCTTCATCTCAGCCATTCTACGCGTATCAAATATTTCCCAGTGTCCACCTAGCATAAGATGTGCATAAAAAGCATTAGTAAGATCACTCACTTTAGGTGGTGTATGCTTTTTGTCTTCTGCAAAGTCTTCATCCTCTGAGTCAGATGCCTGGCGGAACTGCAGTGTACCAGTGTTGATATAAAACCCTCCATATTTGGTTGTGAGGGATGCAGGAACTAATTCATCATACTGGGCAGGAGAAAAGATAAGTTTTTCAGCATTTCTTAATAAAATAAATATATAGTTAATTTACCAGTCCCTATACACAAAAAAATTCTATACAAGTACACATCACAGTTTGCTGGAATAGAAACAGGATAGTAATGTTAATGACAAGTTACTGGCCAAGGCACAGGAAGTTGACATCACAGAATAACTTCTCTACTTTCAAATAATGCCTTTTCTTGGAAAAAGACAGGATTAGTGCAATAAAAGTACTGCTTTCTGAAGGAAATTAGGATGGGCACAGAGGCCTTCCCCCCCAACCTCCCAAAAAAACCACCAAAAACCAACCAACCAACAAAACCAACAAAACACAAACACACAACATTTCAAACTTTTCCCCCCCCCCCAATATTCTGTCTTTAAGGGCATGTTACATTACGTTAAATCTCAAGGTATGTAAGTCATATGAACAAATATATACCACTTGCCTCCAAGCAAGTTCACTTGACTGTTCACTGGTTGCTTCTGCCCAGGAAATAGGCAGGTACATAGTGAACTATTAGTTCTCATGTAGGACTTACAGGCATACCAGCAACATCACTGGCTGAAACAAATTTTGTAAAACCAACCAAACAAAAGCACAACTCCACAACCCTGCCTCCAAAGATTTTAAATTTGAAGTTTAATACTTCTGCTGAATGCCCTTCAATTTTATGAGACAATGTGTGGTTCAAATTACTTTGTTAGTCATAGACTTTTATCACAGGCCTTTTAAGTTATCTGTGATAGCTACAGTTATTTCCAGAACCTAATTCTTCCATATTTTCAGAAAATATGACAGTCAATACACTGCACTGGAAGAAAATGAATCTGTGTTGGAAATTCACAGAATTGGCTGTTATACCCACGAACAGGACTGAAGATTGTAGAGATGTTTCTGTAAATTAAGCATAAGAGCGTGTCAAGATTATATGCTGTTTCATTAAGACTGCCAGAGTTTTCATTAATACCCATTTCTGCAGTGCATGTCATGTTCAGATGTTTCAACACATGCTACATTTAGTACTAATTCTAACCACAGTGCTCTGCTCAAAATCCTCCTTCTCTCACAAAAAGTACCCTGAAATCTTCTTTTATTAAAAATGCTATCCCAGCCATGATAAATTTCAGTACAGTGTCTGGCTTATTTCCAATTTTATATGCTGAACATTACATTGCCTTTTATATAAATACCACCTTGCTAGAACTTTTTTCACTGGAAGTCAGGTAAACTCTCACTCTGTTTAGGGAGTTTTAAAACCACAGAAAGTTTCAAACTCTTAAACATGCTTCATTTTGAAAAGTACTTAGCATTTCTGAAGGAGTTTCCCATTTAGAAGTACAAAGCTGTATCTCAAAAATACCCAAATCCAAAGACAGAGGAAAAGTGGTCAATACTGAAGTACAGTGTAGGACATGAACTGTAGTATTTCATGACCAGCAGCCTCCTCAGAATGACCCCTCTACTCTGCTCTCATGAGACCTCACTTGGAGTATTGTGTGCAGTTCCATTGTCCTCAACATGAAAAGGACATGGAACTGTTGGAACAAGTCCGAAGGAAGGCCACGAGGATGATCATGGGACTGAAGCACCTCCTGTATGAAGACAGGAAGAGAAAGTTGGGGCTGTTCAGCCTGGAGAAGAGAAGATTGCATGGAGACCTCATAGCAGCCTTCCAGGATCTGAAGGGGACCTATAAGGATGCTGGGGAGGGACTCTTCATTAGGGACTGCAGCGACAGGACAAGGGGTAATGGGTTCAAAATTAAACAGGGGAAGTTTAGACTGGAAATGAGGAAGAAATTCTTTACTGTGAGGGTGGTGAGGCAATGGAATGGGTTGCCCAGGGAAGTTGTGAATGCTCCATCCCTGGCGGTGTTCAAGGCCAGGTTGGACATAGCCTTGGG
>JAOEHY010041966.1:0-12380 GCA_025447955.1 Psilopsiagon aurifrons
GGCTGTTCAGCCTGGAGAAGAGAAGGCTGCGTGGAGACCTCATAGCAGCCTTCCAGTATCTGAAGGGGTGCTATAGGGATGCTGGGGAGGGACTCTCCATTAGGGACTGTAGTGATAGGACAAGGGGTAAGGGGTTCAAACTTGAACAGGGGAAGTTTAGATTGGATATAAGGAGGGTTGGAACTAGGTGATCTTAAGGTCCTTTCCAACCCTGACTATTCTATGATTCTATGATCCCAGGAAGCAAATCTTGGATCATTTTTTTTTTTTTTTTTTTCCTCTAAGGTAAATACTCTGCCTGCATTTGTCAAATTCGCTTGCTGGTATCTCTCCACAGCAGTCATGAGAAGTGCAGGTCTTTAACATGGCACAACCAACACTATACAAAAGAAAGAAACACAGAAAACTGTATCATGTATTTATTACTGGAAACTGGCAATATGAAAGACAAAATTATCACTCAAAGTTGATCGTGCTTTTGCATGTGATAATACAGGAAAATGTAGTAAGAAATTAAAGCTACCTCGCAGTAACAACTTCAACAGCTTGATTATTAGTTATTTAAAGTATAAGACCAATATAAATATTGTCACTCCATCCTCCAGCTAGAATAATAAAGAGTTGCAGATTAAGAATTTGTCAACATTAGGCATGCTTTCAAAGCAGGAGAAACTGAACCTTGAACCTTTAACAGTGCTAAAGTACACTCTATAAAGACAAATGACTGATAGAGATTCCAAATATTTTATCTAAAAAGTGTGCTTTAAGGAGAGAGTAGGTCACAGTAAAACCGTACCCCAAATATGTTAGAGACCACTGTCCCAGCTAAGCAAACTTCAGAAATGGGAAGTGTAACAAGAAAGAGAAGCAGAAAAAAAAGAAAGAGAAATCACAGGACAGTTGAAGAGTGTACTTGGTATGCTGTACTTACTTTATCAAATTCCACTTAATTCTACAATAACACTTTTATCCACCAACACCAAACAAGGCTTTTTAGCAGTCTACTACTTGCAGAGGGACAGTGGCATGAGTTTGCTACTGTAGGTCAATTGACCAAACCTCATTAAGAAAGGACATAGACCTCATAGAAGCTCTTTGAAGCTTCTTTGGAAGCTCTTCTTTCTTTTTTCTTGTAGAGGTCCTGAGATGCTTGTCCTAAATATAGTAGAGACAGCTTTCTTGGGAATCACTGCATATAAGATGACACAATATGCACTTATAACCTCCTAACAGGATCCTCTCACCCTTGCACCAAAAGCTTATTTCAACAAGACACAATTCAGGCTTCAAGATAAAAGACCATGACTCTATTTTTGTTTTCAAATTCAAAAAAACCACATTAAACAGTTACAGCTAATAGTAAATGCCAACATTATTTACTGGGTCTTTCTGTATTCCCTACCTCAATTCCACCACCTTCTAGCATGTGCTATATATGAGCACAGATCCCCAGTCACTCTGCCTGCAGTATGACTTCTCTCAATACTTGATCTAATCCCACCTAGAAAAGCTAGTGATATGGAAATTTCCCCTAATTAATCAACTTCAGTGCCGCACAGCTGCCTCTTAGTTCTGACATTAAGTTTCTCTATACGATTTATTAGTAGATGAATTAGTTTTCCAGTTGGAAAAAGGCATTTCTCTGGTTTAGGCTTCAAGTCCCTCTACCTCCCCAGCTTTTAGTCTTAACCTTCCTTATTTAATACCAGTGCAGTGGAGTGTGACTCCACTCTAATTTTCTTTTGAAACCAGGCTGTGTGGTACCAATAAAGCCATGGGATCACTGGTAATTCTGCTTGGCAAAGATTCTTCCAGCTTGCAAATTTTAAAGTTTATACAAAAAAAACAAGGACTTTTATAATGTCCTTCCAGTGTGTACATTCCTAACAACAACAAAATCAGAGTACATACAAATTACTCCATGATCTTTAGCACATAACTGAGTTTTAACTAAGCCTGCACATGACACATTAATAGTACAAGTTTTGCAACAAGGTGTTCAAATGACTATCTTATTTCACCCATGTTTGTAACTTTCCTAAACCTCATCTTTTCATCCTTCAAACATGCCAACTGGAAATAAAACTAGACTACATTCCATCACTTTTTAACCTCTTGCTGGCGTAATTTGAATGAAAATGTATTTCCAATAATTACGATTTTCCCAAATTGTATCTAATGCTTTAGGCATGATACTTTTTAACATCACTCATCATTCAGCCTAACATATTACATTGATATTACAAGTCCTGAATTAAAGGGATTAATGCCTACAAGATTTTCTTCTATTGTGTTTTGAAGATATGCACTGTCTTGAGCTCAATTATTTACTGATCCTACCCAGCACCCATTCCTATGTGCATGCTTAAAGTAACATACACTGATTAATCTGATTACCTTGATGCTGGTTCATAAAACATGCTGTTCCATCTCAAAATCCCTCATGCTTTGTAATGCCAACAAATCAGCATGAAAAGTGGTTTAGGCTTGGAAAATGGCAGCTTCATTAACAGAAGTTAAACTCATTTTTCCATAATTCAGGTATTTTTTAAAAAGCTGAGTAGCTGCAACTTCTGTACATGGTTAACAATAATTTCTGAGGTAATATAGACATAAAACCTTCTGCAGAAGAAACTCTATTCACTATCCTCTGGAATGAAGTAAAATAAGGAAATATACACAACTTCCAGAATTGGGTACTAACCAAACAAAAAAAGTTACTTGTTACTCAAAACACTTCTTGTCCACTATTTTTGTCCAGAAAACATTGTCTCAAAATTGGCTGTAGCATGAAGTAGCTATTGATCTCTTAACAGAACACTCAAAAACTGTGCTCTTTAAGGTCACAATGCAGACATCAAAGAAACCTGAACTATTTGCTCTACAGATTTTGCCAATGCTCTTCAAAGCATGTGCAAAGCCAGAGCTTCTCACTAAAAAGAACCATGGCTGAAATCTTCACATAGGCAGAAATGTTATGCACTGCACAAATCTCCTTCTCTACTTGCACTCAAGTCTTTTCCTCTGCAGAGAGGTCACAAAAAATAATTCATCAACTTTCTATTATTACTACAAAAATATTTTAAGTAAATTACCACGTGCTGTTTTGCAGAGGAAGCACACATTTTTTTTTGTATTTTCCATCAGATATGAGCATTTTATTGGCTTTTGGTGCATCCTCACCCTCCTGCTGTACTCACGTCTAACATAACTCTGCTTAAAAGAGTGGTTCTTGGGGTGGGTGGGTGGTGGGAGTGGTGGAGGAATAAAAGAAATTTCTCATGCTTTCTCCTTAAGTTTCAATTGCTTTTTATTCCTTTCTCTGTATTTGTCCCTGTCTGTATTTGATACAAATTGCAGTACTTTTCCTAATCCCAGATCATAGTTTGCTCTCCAAGTAACGCCTTGAGGATTTTATACTATAACAGTGTATTAAACCCTTGCTAATTTCTTCAGTTTCAACACTGAAGTAATTTGTAAAATATCTTGCAAAGTAACCCAAATCATTGTGTAGACTGATCTATGCAGCTGTTTGTGGTACAGTCACTGTTCACAAACAGGTTTTTTATTACATATAAGCACTTTAAGTTAGATCTGAACCTTTCCTTTTGCCTTAGATATATGTACAATTTCACTGATCGACCACAAGTTATTATTTCGATATGGTATAGGCTGCAGAGAATAAATGACTGTCTCACCTCTGTGTTTATGAAATAGACAAATTCACTAATGGGTGTGTGGAGAAGACTTAAGCATGTAATAAATACCCTGGCATGTATTTTCCCCTTCACTATGTCTCTCATATTTAAAGTCAGTTTAAAGACGCATTTTTTTACTGAAGAGCTGATTTTGGTATATAACATCTTAGCACTATTACACTTTCCCTGCTGACAAAAAACCGATAACCAAACTAAAGCCACAAAAAGAGTGCAAATTCACATAAAATTAGCTTCGCATTGCAACACAAATATTATTTACAGATTGCCTGCTCTGAGAAACATTCATTGCTGGCCAGTGTCAACAGGGGGAGGTTACCCTTCCAAAATAGCTAATGTGTCACAAAACACCTTTCCCGCACTAGTAATGCCAGTCTGTTTCTTTGCACAAAGTCCTCCTCAAATTCTGGGAATGTGCGGGCAAGGTGTAGCATGTTGGTCTTCCAACTGTCTAGCCTTGGTAATCCCTGTCTACACAAACCAGAAACAATGTAATTAAAAAAAAGTTGCCAAATTCCAGAAATACGGCATTATACTTATTTTGTCATAGTACAGTTAAAGTAACATTGAAATATAGAAGCATATTTCATTTTCAAATTTGACTGGAAGTGCAGGCGAGAGTTACTTTCTTCCTACATGTTTTTCTTTATATCTAGCATTATTACTGCAAATCTCTACTGCATCTAAAGAATTTATGCTGCAAATTCCTTGGAAGAGCCCATCTGTTTCTAGAAATAGTCACACACTTTGAAAATCTTTTGAATTGAGGATCTTCTTTAAAAATAGAGAATTACTTTTTTTTTTTTAGATACTGGCAATCCAGTCATCTGTTGGCAATGCCCGGTATTGCCTGCAAATTTAAAAGAGCTTTTTTGGTTAACTCGAATACATTTGAAACCATATCTTTAAAAAAGATGTTTGCATATTAAAAGTCTTTTGTGATAGTTTTTGATAGCTTTTTTAATACTTTAGCACCATAAAGTCCAACCAGTGCAACTCAGCACAGGATTTAGTCTCATCTCTACAGTTACCCAAAAATTAAACTGAATTGATATTGTTACCATTACAGTGGTGCTACAGAACAGAATTGAATGTCTGAAACAAATGCACAAATTCAGATGTAATCCAAAGCACTAATGATTTTGTAAAGGCTTTCCTGGAAACCGTGTCCAAACTGCTGTACTTTGTCATGTAGTTCCTGAGCCTGCATCTTCCACAGCTTGCTACTTGAATAACACAAAGGTTCTGCTTCTTCCTTGCCATTTTTATTATTACTCATCAGTGATCAAGATATATACCACTGACAAATTCAGACTTTGATTTTAAGGCTATGCTTTTCATTACATTGAGTGAGTATTGATTAGAGAAGATGGCTCTGCTACTGTAAAGAACATGGCTGATTCCTTCCTTTTCCAGAAAGAAGCAACATTATGAATTAAACTGGTGAATGGATCTGCCTAAAATAAGTACATCAGAAATGTCTTGGTTTTCAACTGGTTTACTGTGCAATCATACCTTCATGTGACAGAAATGGGACAGAGATGGGGGTAGTAAATAGAGATTCACTCCACTTACTTTTTACTCAAAAAAAAAAACCAACAACAAATAAGTGGAGATTTAGCAGCAGTGGTGAGTTTTTCTGGAATAATGAGAATGTGGAATTATGGTGAAAATTGCTGCAGTTCAATAGCAGCATGGTTTATAAGTGTTTGCAATGAACACAAAAGAAATTTAATCTGGAGTCCCTCAACCCGATAAAAAATCAGGGACGAACTCACCTAATGAATGCATTATTTTTGGAGGTCACTTCAAAGACTGAATGCTGAGTTTATATGCATTAAATGAATTATGAATTGTATAGCAGTATTAAAGATAAGTAATTGCATAATCAAGAATTCTTTAAAGACTAATTAATTACATTTTATAGAATAGTAGAAAGTATATGAATTAAAACCTTCAGATTTCTAGACTGCATACATTTCTTTCACTCTTTTGTTTTTGAAATTGTCAATTACATGAGGATGATACCAGAGTTTTGAAAAGGCAAAACCTTTTCTACCCAAAGTCTTTACGATTATAGCACAATGTCATTTTAACTTACAGTCTCACATTTGGACATAATTATTCAAGGGCCAGACTGGAACCTTCATTCAAAGTGCTCCATTTCAAAAACAACCAACCAAGCCCAAAACCAAAACCAATGCATGACTATTTCCAAAACAGAAAAGCATTTCAGTCAAGCTTTTTTGCTTTTCTTCTTTTAAAAATCCAGCTATTCAGATAACAATTTCTGAATTCCATTATTCTTCTTGAGACTTCCAGAACTCTGTGACACCTCACTGGAGGAGAAAGGAAAGTGAAACAGACTCCTCTTTAATCCCAAATGATAAAGTTACTGATGAATGTGAAATTTCATTTCAGTTTCCACTACACACAAACGAGCATCACTTTCAAAAAGAAATCTGGGGAAAATGGTTTATTTCTTCTAAAGGATTTTATATGCATCTCTCTCTATGTTCCTTAGAGACACCCTGCTAGTAGCACCACAACTTCTAAAGGGATGCTTTTTTTCCTACCTACCTGTCTATCACAAGATATGAAAGAGATACTTTTGCAGACCAACTATTGCTAGAGCATGCATTTATTTTGCCTCTTTTTTTTTCTTTTAATATTATGAGAGCGACAGCTCTTTTGCTGAGTGTAATGTATGTACTGGAAGCAGTGTCAGCTTTCTTCTCCAGTTAGCCTTAATTTGCCTGTTTCATTCTGCTTCGTTACATCCTAAAACACTGCTGCATAAGTTCTGATAGCTCATTCTAATACCTTCACAGCTTTCCAAGTTCCAGTATCCTGTCTAGACCAAAGCATCCAGTTTGGAGCCTACATCACCATTCCTCCTCACAAAAAAACCCCCAACAGATTCACCAGTGTTTCCTCTTTCCTTAGAAGATTCTTCCAGAGCAGCATACGTTTACAGTGAAATGCTTACTACTGTTTCAGATGTGAGCATCAGTTTGGATAAGGGAGTATTTGGATACCATGATGAATAGCCGATTCACATTATCAAACTGATGTACTACTATCTGGATCCAGTAACCACGAAGGGCTGCTAGATTCAAGGTATTTTGAAGAATTTGATACGTGTATTTAAGTAAAAGAAGGGAAACTGAGCATTCAAAGTACTGTCACAAATTAGGGAAGGTGTTCTAACAAAGTGGAGTAAGTTCTTACTTGAAAAAAATATTAAGTCTTGAAAAAAAATCCTATTAAAAGTTGCAACTTAATTTACGTAAATTCAGTGTGACAGAAAATTAAGAGAAATAGGATGGAAGCTATTAACCATGGTAGTATGTTTTGCAGTAATATTTGTCACTTTAATAATGTTAATTGACAATACTTTTATCTGTTACCAGTTACTGGGCGAGCGGATTTACTTGTCCTACACAGCAAGTACTACAAATTGCTGCTATTCTCTTTATCAAAGAGCTTGGAGCCAGGTCTGATGAACCAGAGTGGTAGTATCCAGAATTAAAGAGAAATCCTTCCATATTTTTCTAAACTAACAGCTGAAATTAAGGTTCTGCTGACTGTATTTAAAATTCAAGTGTCTATGGGACAGAAATGCTCAAGTTTGATATGGGTGGGGGTGGACAGAAAAGACAAATAACTTCACAGTCCAACTTCCTAGAACATTTGTCACTCTGAGGGGCTTCATTTTTGAACTCCTATTTGCAAGGGTTGGTAAGTCGAGTTACATTATGTGTAAAACAAAACCCTCTGCTGAACCAGGTGTTAGATCTCAAAGGCTCTAGACAGATCTTTCTAAGGACAAGTGTCTGCCTGAATTTGCTCATCTTATCATTTTTCCAACAGCTCACACCACCTCCCCTCAAAAATACACCTAAAGCACCATCTCTTTTTTTTGTTTTCCTTTACTTCCCAGTGCCATTGGGCTCTTCTTGCTTAAACAACTCATCACAAGTATGAAAATGTGCTTTGTGGAGCAGACTTCTTTCCAGCCTGGAAAACCTCAGAAGACAATTAATGAACTTTCTGCAGTTTGCTTGAATTCCTCAAATATTAAATGGTATAAACCTGAATACCACCCACATCACATGTGCAGTTGTCTCTCCATCTTTCTTTGAGACTAGGTAATCTCAAGTAACAGGAGCTATCAGAAGATTGTAACTGTTTCCAAAGAAGGAAAAACTAAATAGACTGACTCTTCAGTCTGGGGAGGAGATGAACAAGGTTAAGTCGTATATAAAATGATGAATGAGAAAATGTATAGGAAATATTTCCTATACTTCCCATAAGAACAACAACAAAAAGCAGAGGATATCTAGGGGGAAAAAAATAATTAAACATAAAACTAAGTTGCAGAACATATTGCTACAATACAAAGTGGAGAGACTAGACAAATATATGATAGGTTCATTATAAGTTGCTAAGTACTGAATGCAAACTGTAGCTCATGAAGTTCTTAAATTAGTTTCCCTGTAACAAGAAGGGCATGCCAAAGGAAGAGTCACTCTGTGCTGTCCTGTTCTTTTTTATCCATTCAATACTGGCATTTCAAGTCAGGGCACTACTTAGGTGGATCTTCAGGCTACTCCAGTAGACCATTTCTTGTATCAAAAGCCACTCAGTATACTTTTTAAAGAAGTAGAAAGATGGGGATTGATACTTCATTGACAACAGGATAAAGAAGCTTTATGGAAAAGCCAAGGCTATCAGCAGATCAAGTACTTGAACTGGAGTAGTAGCTGCTGTGTTCAGTTTCATTCAGAGCAGCGACACTTTAAAGTCAAGGTTACAGAGGCATTTTGGAAAGTACAGGCAACAGAAAGATAACTACTTATTAAATTTAAATGTTGTCAGGAATTTTTCAAATAAAGTCTTTTCTTATCAGTAAGGCAGTTTTCATTAAATCAATGTTTCCATTGAATTTCAGTTCTCCTGAAAGTTTTATTTTCTCCAGTCAACAAAACCGTTTCTTCAATCTTTGTCTGATCTGAGCAGGAGCATCTCAATGCACTCTGCTTTAGTGCAATTCAAAACCAATTTAACTTCCTTTTCCTACAAAAGTTAACATGATGGCCTCTCCTCCAGGCTCCTAAAGTTCCCACTCTTTTCAGAGGATGATAAGCCCTTCCTCAGAAAATGATGCAATTCCTCACATTATACAGGCATGTCTCCTATCTGCTTGCAGGAAGCACACGACATACATAACTCTCAGTGCATACTGGAAGAAATAACTTAGCCAAAGATCCTGGTTCATTTGGGTAAATAATATGCTGAAGTTCCTAAATGATGGCACCCTGAAGACGACATGTCGCAGAGGCAAAATGCAGGTGAAAGTATCAAAATTCATCTCAACTTCAAGATTCCCAAAAAAAAGACGAGAATTTCTACTGCCAGTTAATTTCAACTGACTTCCACCAAGAAAAAGCCCCACTGTCCTCTGCTGTTCCCCCTGAACCCAAACAAATTCTGTCAGAATTTCCCTGTGTTGGAAATTCCAAGTTTTAGCTAGCTACATCTTCAAAGAAATACTTTCAGCAAGGACCTCAATGTTTGAAGGTAGATTAGCTTTCAAGAGCAGAAGACATTTGAAACCATCTAACACCTTTAGAGCAGAAAGCCACCACAGATAAAACCCACATTTCCCCAGACACCAGATTTTAGATGTTCTGTACATACACAGCCTGCCACAGTCTCTAGATTCAACACTCAATAGAATTCAACCATACCCTATAGCAAGATGATATTCAGGCAATCACATAACTAAGATACCAATGCCAGAGACGCGTGGCAATGCAAAAAATCTTGCCTTCTAAATTAAAACAAACCACACAAGCCTACACATATATTTCCACAAGAATACATTAAAAATACCAGCATAACTGAGACAGTATCTAACACAATGACAGGAGGTACTTCTCTTTTGGTACAGGCACTGATGCAATTTAAGCAGTCCCTGCTCTTTGGACCCTTCCCCCAGCATTAGCACAGGGCTTTTTTAGGTACACAATGAACCAGTCAGGAAAACAGATCTAGCTTTAAAATATCCCACTAAAGAAAAAAATATTTTCCAGTATCATGTTGCACCATTATTTCTGAAAAGCTTTGCCATGCACAGGGACAGGAAGGAGCAGCCGGGAACAGGAAAATAACTTTTCTGCTTTTTGTGGCACCACTGCTAAATTTTGCTGATAAAACATTAACCTTAGCTGTGGTGTGATGGAACACAATGAAGGACTACAGATGCTTTACAGGTAAGGTCTTATGATGCAGGTAAATTATAAACTCTTACTGAAGCAGGCAGTCATAATTTCACTATTTGTCTTCCCCATTGCTTATATCCATTACAGGGATATCGCAGTTCCTGAAGAATCAGCTTGAATAATTGACTTAAAGCTAATCATTCTGGGGAACAACTGGGTTATCTTTCTTTTTTTTTTCCCCATCATATAACAAGCATCAGAAAAGCTTTTTGAATGACTTTGAAACCAAGAACTTTGACAGGAACTACATGATGAAACTGAAACTGAGAAAGTTCTTCAAAAGATAATTGGGTCCAGCTCAGAGACCTTTTTGTGGGGTTTGATGGCTTTTGCAGGCAACAGATACAGTTTCCACTGAAGACAGCTCTTCCCTGGAATTGCAAGATCCCTCTTCTGCTTGATGTGATTTGACAAACTTGGTGACTGAAAGATACGGCACCACTCGCTGATAACCGCAACCATTCTTTTGCAGATACCAAAATCTCCAAAGGCATCTCATAGTGGGTCATGGAACATTCTGTCCAGCTGTCACAGTATATTCTGCCTTACAGACACTTTTTATCTTCCCTGTCTCCTTTCCCCTCTTCCTTTCCACAATCAAGTACCTCCTAATAACTGAGCCATTTAGATTAACTAAATGATTAAGTACTAGAATGTTCCTACCCTTTAAGCAAATAAAGCCAAAGCCTTAGAAAGGCCATTTTACCCCATCACCTAGCCATTTCTCTGGTTTTCCTAAGAGAAGTTTCATGACAACAGCTGAAGTATTTCTGCCACAGTCCTATTCTTCCCACCCCTGAGACCCTTCCCTTGGGAACAGCACTGGAGTTCACCTGATATCAGAAGGAGAGGATTCAGGAACCTTTCTTCCCCCCTGTACCCTTACCTGGTATAAACTTCACCAACTGTCTGAGTTGCCTTGCCAATAGATCAGCTCATCTGCATCGCTCATACAAATCAGGAAACTAGTTTGGGGTGGCTCAAGAGGGAGGACAGAGAGAATCCCATCACAGCTCAGCTTAAGAGCTGCAGTGGAAAGGCACCTTGAAGCTGCTCATTTCCATCTCCTTTGGTTTGGATACACAGGTCCAGCCTCTGGTAATTGAGGACCTTTACAAATTCGGAGTCCTCCAACTCCGGGAGTCATCCTACATTTTTCGCTGGGTAGTTAACTCTTCACTTGCTTTCTCAAATCAGCTGAATGAGTTAGGTGGGCTTTTTAGTTTTGGTTGTCAGAAAAAAAATAACAACTGCATACAAAGAATAACAACTAAACCGAATCGCATCGAATAGAAAGTCAAATTTAAGAGAGAAAATAAAAGAATGGTCCAGGTGCTACAAATGGGATAGAACAAAGTTCAGCTAGCTCTTGCTCAACCTGCTTTTTAAATTTACTTTTCTCACTCTATCCTTCTCTTCATCTAGCCACTGATAAAATTTACTTTAACTCAGATTTGTTTCCACCTTCTTTCCTGCTCTTTTTAACTCCCCTGGACATACATGGAAAATAGAAATTCAGATCAGTTTAGTGAGAATTCCTTTCTCCAGCTCAGTTCAATAGTCATATCACTCCTTTTCTTTAAGCCCATCTGCAGCTTCCAAGATTCAGAGTCCAGTTTTGTTTTCCTTTATAATTCACTTTGTTTACTTGTTCTTTCAGGGGATACCCTTCCCTGTTGCACCATAGGCGCTTTAACAAGAATGAATAAACTCAAAAGGCATGAGAGCAGCAGAATGGATGCACTGGAACTAAAAAAAAATAATGCTAAAACTAAACAAAGTAAGACAAGCACAGGTTTTAATCCTGGTTTAAATCAAGGTGGGTTTCTTTAATTTATAAATTGCATGGATTCTTATTGGCGTGTAAGCTAAAACACAAATATAGTGCTTGAGCTTACCTTTCCAAATGTTTATTTTACTATTATTTAACGAAAAATGGGTTATGCATGTAAAGAATTGATTTTTCTTTTTTGTTTGGTTGTTTTTTTTTGTTTTCATTTAACATGATTCTACTATAAAGTGTTTTAAGAAAATGGTAATAGAGGAGCCGACAAGGAGAGGTGCATGCTTCACCGCATGCTCACCAACAGGGAAGGGCTGGTTGAAAATGTGAAGCTCCAGGGCAGCCTTGATTGCAGTGATCACGAGATGGTCAGAATCAAGATCCTCAGGACAGTGAGAAGAGGGTGCAGCAAGCTCCCTGTCCTGGACTTCAAGAGAGGAGACCTTGGCCTCGTCAGGAACCCACTTAGTAAGGTTCCATGGGCTATAGCCCTAGAGGGCAGGGGGGCCCAAGGCTCTTGGTTGATATTCAAGGATCACCTGCTGCAAGCTCAGGAGTGTTGCATCCGAACTGGAAGGAAGTGCAGCAGGAGGG
>JAOEHY010041967.1:0-10832 GCA_025447955.1 Psilopsiagon aurifrons
TAGAGTAGTTAGGGTTGGAAAGGACCTTAAGATCATCTAGTTCCAACACCCCTGCCATGGGCAGGGACACCTCACACCAAACCATGCCACTTCAGGGCTATGTCCAACCTGGCCTTGAACACCACCAACGATGGAGCATTCACAACTTCTCTGGGGAGTCCGTTCCAGTGCCTCACCACCCTTAGAGGAAAGAATTTCTTCCCTCATATCCAATCTGAAATTCCCCTGTTTAAGTTTGAATCCATTACCCCTTGTCCTATCACTACAGTCCCTAATGAAGAGTTCTACCCCAGCATCCCTACAGGCCCCCTTCAGATACTGGAAGGCTGCTATGAGGTCTCCATGCAGCCTTCTCTCCTCCAGCCTGAACAGCCCTAACTTTCTTAGCTTGTTTTCACACGGGAGGTGCTCCAGTCCCCCTGATCACACTCCTGGCCCTCCTCTGGACTTGCTCTAGCATCTCCATGTCCTTCTTATGTTGAGGGCACCATAACTGCACACAGTGCTTCAAGTGAGGTCTCATGAGGGCAGAGGAGCAGGATCACCTCCTTTGTCCTGCTAGTAATGCTTCTTTTGATGTAAATGTAAAAGAAATGGAACACAAATTTATAATGAGATATAGCTGCAGTGACAAAATATCCCAATGCAATAAGAATGCTTCATTCAACACAGTAAAAGGACCATTAAGTGAAGTGAGCGCCCAAGGAAAAAGAGATAAATCCTTGTACTAGTCGATCTTGATGACAATGAAGCAACACCAAGTTAAATGCAACTTATGTATTCAAATACAGAGTCGGGATTTTTGCCATCCAGTCTTATATACCCTGTTAAAAAATATATCCTTTGAGACAGAATAAAAAAGGGTGCTGGTATTTAAGAAAATGCATTTGACAAATACAAGTTCCTGGATGTCCTCCATCCATGTTAGAGGATACAGAAGGCACACAGTAAAAATTCTCTTTGAACATTAAAAATTAATGATAAATGAAAAGAAGAAGAAAAAAAAAAGGATGATTCAATATGGTATTCTTTGGCATTAGATGGAGATTTTAGCCAGCTACAATGTTCCTTAGGTTCAAATGGTCAGAACTTTTTGTTTTGCAATGAAAAAACCCTCTCTGAATTGAAATAAAATAACTGCATTTCTTCTGTAATAGGCACAGAAGCTTCAGAGCACGCATTTTGGAGCATATTAAAAATGTTGAAACATTTTGCTGAAAATGTCTGTATTAATTCTCTTCCTCACCACCTCCTTCTTCCCCAATGAATTAAAAATTCATGAAGTTTGAAAGTAGTATTCTTGTGGCTGTGCAAAAGCTTTTATTGGCTGCTCTTGCTTTTTTTCTTTAGCAAATGGATTTTTTAAATCTTAACTCTGGATTTGCAACTCACCCCATTATTTCTGCTAAAGAAATAACCCATCTGGACAACACTTCTTCAGGTTGATTTATATTTATTTAAATCAACAGTATTGTATGTCATTTTCTACTGTCATCAACTCTTTACATTCAGGTGAATAATCTGAAGTGTTTAAACTTTATGGCTTGACTTATTAAAACTATAGTGAAAACATCGAAGCAATTACACTGAGGTAAAGGTGACCATAAAACCAAGGCTTCATGCCCCCCAAAAAATGTGTGAAAAGTATTCATGGAAACAGAAAGAGAAGACAGGCCAAGACTGAGGGGAATCAAAATCTTTTGTCACATGCATACAGAATTAAGAACTGGCAAGATAGTGCAGAAAATACTGTGGTCCTTTTTTCAGTCTTCCATTAGTTACGTCAAATTCTGAAAGTTTTATGTGTCTTAAACACAGGGATTTAATAACCACTGTCATTAATGTAGATCGCTAATGTAGGCCTAGCATAGTAACTGAATGATGGCGTAGACATGATCTCCATTACTGAGGTGTTAAATTAAGATAATCCACTTTTTTTTACATTTTCTCTTCTTGATTTCTGCTTTTAATCTCTCTGCTTTTCTTTCCCTGCCTATTCAGAGGAAATCATAACAAATGCTTTTGTATTCAGTTATTGGAAGAGATACTCTTTAGCTGCAGATAGTATCATGCCATAGCAGTTATAATGCCAAAGCTCACAGAAATTTTTCCATTACACTACTCGCTGTTCTTGGGAATTTCGCTTTCATCTCCATAACAAGTAAAAGAAACACTTGTCTCTCACATCTTCTATGCATTCACACACATACCCAAAAGCTTTTTACTTACACTGCATTAATAAACGTAAAATAAACTAGAAATGAACATAAGCTATAAGGCTTTACTGAAAGATGTGAGCATATCTTAGCAAAATGTTGAGAAGATAAACTCCAGTTCAGCCTTGCCAAAACAATGTGTAAAACCTGCAGTTACAACTGGTCATGAAAACAACTGATAACAACTGATTCAGTAGTTGAGACTGAATCTGAATTGTTGTAGCTTAATTTTTTTTTCAGCATCCATGATATTTTTACATTCATTTTATGTGTAGAATGTGCATAATCAGCCCATGCTGAGACTTTTTAAAAGAAAAAAAAGAGAATTTGCTAGCTTTGTTCCCTTTCAGAAGGTGTTGGGCTACTCTGGGTTGAGGGCTAAAATGACAAGGTTATAACAGGATTGCCCTAACTTCTCTTGCTGTCATATTAACTCCTCTTCTGCCACGACGACATGCAAGACTGGAAAAGGAGTGGAAATTCCCCTAACTTCTGTAGAGGCAACTTTCTTTTGGTTTTCCTGCCTAATAATGGAGATAGTTCTGAACCCTAAAATAATAATAATATTTTTTCCCAATTTTTCATTGAAAAAATCCCACATACTTACTAAACTTACTGGTTTTTATTGGACTTATTTTGCTCTTTCTATCCTCAGTGAAGAATGAGAAGTAAGAAGCATTTTCTTTTAGGAGAGTGGTGTACCCCATCAATAGGAATTATTCTTAAAAGGGAGTAAGGAACTATAATCCCTACCAACTTTGCAAAAAGATAGGGTTAAACTCCGCTTCAGTACAGATGAGCAGCAGCCAAATGAACCCAGTTGGATTCGTTCCACAAACACAAAGTCTGAATTTGGCTCCAACTGATTGGCTTGTTTAGACAGGCTATGGAAAATTCAAAATATTACAGCCAGAACTTCACTCTTTCAACCTTTATCTACTCCAATCCTCTGAGCACTGAAAAGTTCACTTATCACTCATCAAATTATGTTTCAAAATAGAAAAGAATTCAAATACTGATCTGCGTTCACAGCTCAAGTTATTTCCTAGGCTGTCTGATGCATTCCATGGCTAGATTTTACCATCAAAGGCCACTGCAGAAAACAAGACTTACATTGCAGAAGCAATAAGTTTCTTTTAAAAACTAGTACCTAGGTACTGTGATTACTGAGTTTCCAAAGGCAAAGCTTCATTCAACAGGTTGGCCATTATTCTCAGTTATGCATTTTGCTGGTGACTTGACAGCTTATCAGCTGTTGTGGGAAATTTCCTTAAATCTGTGTTTTGAAAAAAGAAGATTAAAATGTTCTGCTTCCCTCTTCAATTCCAAAAAAAAACCAAGGCCATTCAGAATAATTTTTGCTCTACAGGAGGTGAAGTTAATCAAAGAAAAATAATTAATGCTTTGAACCATCTGCCTCACATCTTTCAGTGGCTTTCTCAGTCATCTCCACCTAGGAAATAAGGGTGATCCTTCTGTGTTATTTGGTAGAAAGGAGGTAGACTAGAAAGACCAATTAAAGGCACAAATTACAGGTGCTAGAAAGTTTATTTCTTTGAGCTTGGAGGAGGGTTTCTCAACTTCTCTTCCAGTGTATGTTCATATCTATGTTTTTTCTCTGGCTACTATCTGCTAGCCACATCAAATAGCACCACATACAAAGAGATTATAGTGCATTTCTATTCTTGGTGCTCAGATCTCACCTATGACATAGTTCAAAAGTATGAATTTCATACTAGTTACAGGCACTTAGAAATTAAGCAGTGCACTGAGCACTGAAAGTGAATTCCTAGATTTTGCCCTTTATCCTCTAATGCCTTATTTTATATTGAATAAATACAACTAAAGACTGTCAAAAGAAGTATTTTATTGCTTTGTTAATGAAAACTATAGCAGTGTCTTCAGGATTACCAAATATATAATCTGAATTTACGCAATTAATGAAACATCCATATGAACAAAGCTAACATTTCTTGCTGTGTTCCCTAGTGTAGTCACCACAGTATGCTTCAAACTGTACAACTTTTTTCATAGTTAGTTAATATGC
This sequence comes from Psilopsiagon aurifrons, assembly GCA_025447955.1. Lineage (NCBI taxonomy): Eukaryota > Metazoa > Chordata > Aves > Psittaciformes > Psittacidae > Psilopsiagon > Psilopsiagon aurifrons. The sequence goes on from JAOEHY010041967.1 coordinate 4,264, forward strand.
TCAAGGATATAAAATTGAAGGATCTATGTAAACATGGAAACAACAGAAATGCTAAACCCAAAAGTAACAATAACTTAAAATATCGGCATATCATAGTCTCATGCCTCTGATTGCCATTTTTTCGGTACTTTTAATGGCTTAACTTAATTTTAATTGAGCTTGTTCTTGTACTGAGAATTTAATGATACAAATACATAAATAATACAATCATGATGGCCAGACTATTTTTTTGCTAACTGCATCCTACTGTGTGTTCCCATAGGCAATTCACTTAAGGCTTTAGGGCTTGAACATAAATCCATGATCTGTTTTTATTTTACAAAAATACATATTCTAATGATAGGAAGATTTCCCATCTCATGTGAATTCACATTATAATCCTTCCTTAAGGGAAGATGGGATGCTGAATGATCTGCAAGCTGCAATGGATGAGCTGCAAAAGACGAGGAAGGCAAGCCAATCCTTTAAGACTACAGCCAGACTTGGAAAGAGCCGAATCAGACTTACTCAAAAGGAGCAGTATGGGACTCTGAACATTTAGAATCTTCCTTTAGGGAGAAGCCATCATAGACTTAGCAAATGTAAGGAAGTAAGTATGAATAAGAAATGCAAAAAGATATACTCAAGCTAAGTTGTTTATCCTTAAAAATTCGTAAATCATCTTCACTACTCAAATATACGATTTCAAAATTCTGTCTCCTTGTGAGCACAACTCAAATGTTTTACAATATTTCTGACACTTGAAATAGTATTGAAATAAAACTTATTTATTTTGTGTAATATTTATATCTCTAGCATTATTTTCCTGTGTGTTTTCTCTGACTTGACCAAGGGTGAGGAAGTGTACTGGTGCTGCTGCTTTACATACATTGTTGCACTATTGTGTGACTCCAGAAATAAACACCAGCGTATTACCTGGATTTCTTCAGATTCTAGAGGGGCAGAACATGTTGAGTCCTGCTTCCCTTGCTGCTCAGGAAGGGGCCTTCAACAGACCTCAAGGGTAAAACTCTGAGGGTAGGTATGGTTCCTGATCTCTACCCAGGCTTCTGAACTAATGAACTTTCTTTATTAACTCTGAGGCTATGAAACAGCATCAGACCAAACTAAGGATGTTAGTGAACAGAAGCAAGAGCTTCCAAGATACTACCAACCTGTACATGTAATTTATGTTTTACGCATGTGTATGTGTTATACATTGTCATAAAAAGCCTATTTTTAGTGAAAGAAAGGAAGGAAATCTTAGGGTGATCAGTCCAGATGCAGAAACCATCACTGCTTCCTGGCTAAGATGACTGGGTCATCACCTACAGTAGGTTGAGAATAAGGTTTCAAAAAACTCAAGACTCGCTTTCTCTCTCTCAGCATTCTTCTGTTTAAAACTTCTCATTAGGAGTTTGACCTAACCTTTTTTATCCATGTGCAAGAAATGTGTATTTCTGGATAGGCACTCATCCAATAGAAAATGTCACAAACTGGCTGGGTCACTAGCAAGTTGCACCAAATCAAGTCAAATTCAAATGTGGAGATAGAGCTTAAAAACTTATATGTTCTGAACATTGTAACCTTTTGGTAGATTGGTAAGGCTGTTAGCAAGCTCTAACGTAACACATCCCAATAAGTGTGTGTGTCTTTTCCTTTCTTTATTGCTGTCATCCATCAGCAAAAACATCAAGTGCTTGCCCAAAATATTGCTGCAGTTATGTGAAGCCTTTTAGGAAGCATCATTTCAGACAGATGTTTAACCTCCAAGCCCTGAAGGGATAGCTCTGCCAGTTGCCACGCTTGTCAATTAATTTTGCATTGGCAATCTTGCTAATGTAGTTTGACACAAAGGAGAGCTTTTCCAGCCAGGCAGTTACATTACATAAACAAGGTAGAAGTGTGCCGTCCACTGTAAACTCCATCTGAATGCACAGCACATCACCTCACAGTGTATGTCTCATAAGCAGCACTGCTCAATTTTGTCTCAACTGCCACCCTAGGTGATCATCAGAACTAGTGACAATCACTTTTTTTCTCACCTCTGAGCTATCTTGTCCTCTCTCTTTTCTTGTCATAAGTTACTACAAACATGAAGGAAATATACCTGCCTTGCAGTATGAACTCCCAAGCAAGTTGCATAATGCTGAGAAGTCCCTGAGATAAGGGCTTTCAATATGAGGCATTTCATTCAACTCATGTCAATAAACATGAAGGGCCTTAGGGAAAAGCAACAAAGAATATTAAAGGGTTGGAAGGAATGATTTACAATATTTTAAATAAGTCTAATATGTACAACTTGACTCAGTAAGGAGAAAGGATGAGGATATGATAATTGTCTAGAAATACCTAACAAGTTAAAGCAACAGTAGTTGCAACATGAGAAGATGAAAGCAGAGGTTAGATTACAATGATAGAAAGGGTCAGCTACAAGAGATTCCAAAAAATATTTGACACCAAAGTAGAGACTGTTTGACCAAAGACAAATAAAGTGACTAGATACTAGAACACTTCGGAGTAGGACTGAACACAGATGCAGCCTGGAGTCAGCTGTCAGCTTTGAGTAGCTTTAAAGGTGTATGTCCTTGTATTTAACTTCAAACTACATGAGTTTTATTAATGAAAATTATTATTTTTAGGTTTGAAAGGAATTGAAAACTGCAGGGTCAAGAGAACTGTTGGGGTTTTCCAGTTTTGTGTTTTCTCCTCCTTCTTTCCTTTCAAAAAATCATTCATTCTAAGCAAAACTCTCACTTTTAAAAATAATTTGAGCCCTTTCAACCCAAACCATTCTATGATTCCATGATAAAGGTTTAACTTCCCCCATTAGTCGCTATGGAATATAATTAATTTGTTTATTGAGCAATTAAATTTGAATATTTTCCATTCTAATTATATACTTTCTGCTTCCAAATTTTCTTCCTTATATTCTTAAACAGTTGGGGAGAATGTGCTTTGATTTGAATATTCAAAAGGCAAAGTAAATTATAAAGGCAGAATATGCATTTCTGTGGATTAGTTGAGCAACTTTCAAGCGTTACTGGTGAATGTATTATTCAAGAGTACTCTTCCTGATATGTTTGCCAGTATAGTTTTGTAATCTGAACATATAAAAAGTTATATGCAGACAATTATAGTAAATGTTTTTAGAATACAAAAGCACCATTGGGTCTTATTTCTCACCAAGACCCCCCAACCTTCCATTTGGGAGCCCGTTATTTAATATTCAGTCTTGCTGCTCAGAGAACAGGCAAAATATTCTCAATCGAAAACCTCAAATAACCCACAGTATTTCCATGTGCTAAGGGGTAATGAGCTCTAAGCAGCGCTCTAAAATTCTCTGTCCCTTACAAATGCCGGCAGAATTTGTTGTAAACCTCTTTTTCAGAGAAGCTAAGAATGAATTGATGAGAAGGGAGTAATAAAAGTGAAATGTTTGTTAGAGAAACTCAGTTCTCCTTCTGTGCTTCTGTTTATAGGAGCAAACCTCCTACCACAACTTAGAAACCAAACATTAGAATTCACAACTTTCCCTCCTGGGGTCACTTCCCTACTCCTCTTTATTCTTCTCTTTTTACTGGCAATGAATTCGCAAACCTCTGCCAAACAGATCTCTAAAATCCTCATCATTCTTAAAAAGGAATCAAGTGTTGGCAAGTTCTGACACTGAACAAACATGTCAATAAACATCGAGAGACTGCTGCCTCCAAGCAGCAGAATGCACTAGGACTGTGTTTATTCAAGCATGCCACTACCAGGCTTCATTAAGAATGATGACATTTTTAAACACCAATTCTGTAGTACTATGTGATGCAAATCAAACCTAGGAGCCACACAAAGCCCTCTGTCCCAGCTCAAGACTTGTACCAACTATTGAGGTTAAAGATATGATCACATTTTCTAGCTGAAGGAAAAGAGCTGCAAGGAACTGATCCTAAAGTGAACAAAGTAAATAGAGGAGTTCTGCTTTGATACCGATAGGTTTAGATTTAAGCTACAAAGTATGGCAATGTACACTCCTTACTCCTCCTCACACACACAAAAATCTGAAGTTGATATGTAGAAGGTAAATATATAATTCTAAAGTATAGATATGACCATGAACAAAAAATTAAATGGCTCCTGTGTTAATGTGGTTTAAGCACAGCCATAACTCAGAAAAATGCAGCCACTCTCTCCCTCCCCCACTTCTTCCCCCCACCTCCCAGGGGGATGGGAAGTAGAATCGAAAGAATGTAACTCCCATGGGTTGAGATAAGAACAGTCCGGTAACTAAGGTATAACACAAACCACTGCTGCTGCCACCAATAATAATAATGATAAGGCAAACAACAAGGGAAGAGAGTACAACCACTCACCACCCACTGACTGATACCCAGCCTGATATGAGCAGTGATCGAACCCTTCCAGGTAACTGCCCCCAGGTTATACACTGGGCATGATGTGCTGTGGTATGGAATACCTCTTTGGTCAGTTTGGGTCAGGTGTCCTGTCTCTGCTTCCTCCCGGCTTCCCCTCCTCCCTGGCAGATCATGAGACTCAGAAAGTCCTTGGTCAGAGTATGTATTACTGAGCAGCAACTAAAAACATCAGTGTTATCAACGCTGTTCTCAGGCTGAAAGTCAAAACCAGAGCACTGCACCAGCTACTACGAAGGAGAAAAAATGACTGCTACTGCTGAACCCAGGACAGTTAACCAGGAGCATACTTTCTGAAACTGACCTTTACCTTTGTAGAACAAAAAAACCCAAGGAACCCACTTTGACTTGTAAAGCCATCTTTCATGCTCTTCAACAGAAGCATTGTTTCACGTCTTTGTCCTGTCATCTCATTGAAAGAAGTTCTCATATATGAAGGTAGGTATAAATCTTCATCTTATTTCCATTCAACTTAAATAAATGCCCAATATTGTAATATTGAAATGTCTAATGTGTGCATATATTCTGAGCAGCAAGTTGGTAGACTTGTCCACTCAATGTGCAGAGAGAGGTACTTTCAAAGAGTGAACTGTAAGAGCATGGAGATGACTCGCATTCTCTCTGGAGAAGGGGACTAGACTTTGAACTAAGGTCGGTGTCAAGATGGAATTAATACAATTCTACAAATAACAGAATAGAATGGAATGGAATGGAATGGAATGGAATGGAATGGAATGGAATAGAATAGAATAGAATAGAACAGAACAGAATAGAATAGAATAGAATAGAATAGAATAGAATAGAATAGAATAGAATAGAATAGAATAGAATAGAATAGGGTATTTCAGGTGGAAGGGACTTACAGTGACCATCAAGTCTCACTGCCTGATCAATTCAGGGCTTACCAAAAGTTAAAACATGTTGTTCAAGGCATTGCCCAAATGTTTTTTTAAAAACTGACAGGCTTGGAGCCTCTGGATAACAGCCTTGATTCCTATTTATGCACCAAACGAGAATAAGCATGTTTTCAATAGTACCAAATATTTGCAAAGCAATTATATCAGAATTACACCAAGATAAAATCTCTCTATCAAGCATACGCTGCATAAAAATAAAAATAGGAACCAGTGGCATCTGGATTGGAATGCACTGACTCTTTTTGAAAATGTAAAGCCACATCTAAATCCCTAACTTTTGAATTCAGGTATGGTTCAGACAAATAATATATACGTCTTTAATATAAACATGTACTTGAGTTTTAATTCAGAAACGCATAAACTTCCATGATTCCTATTTTCAAAGTAATATAAGTGTATTTTATGCTTTACATTGCAGACTGATGACCAAAGTGCTTCAGCTAAAATACTTGTCGTGGAAAATATAGTAACAGTTCATGGTTGCATGAAGCAACAAATTTCCTACAGAAATACTCCTTCCTAAAGTATGCAGATTGGTAACAGTAGGATAAGAATTTTAACCCTAATGCCTTTTGTAATTTTGAAAACTCTTTGGTTCTGCACAGATTTCAGTAGGGCCAATGTTTGCTTTTTGGTGATCCTCGCTTACATTGAATATCATTTATCAATTCTGGAGACTTTTGCAAAACTGTCACTGCAAAGCTTATCCACTACTTGCAAATGTTGTCCTTACTTTGTTAATGGTTTGCATTTTGCTTTTTGGTAAGTAAACAGAGTTTAATTTTGTAAGATTATAATTCATTGACAGGATTTGTTCCTGTTCCACACTGGCAGCTGCTTTCATTGTTTGGTTCATTTCTTATATTCTATACAAATTGACAGCAGCCAAAATGTACTGATTTCTAGAAATGCACTGGAAAAAAACAACAGGGGAAGGAAATAAAATCTCCACATATTTAGGAACAGAGTTACACTACCACCAACAATGAAAACTTTATAGTGCTGCACTTTATTAACTCTGTCCATTTCATGCTACTAATAATTAGCTCAGCACAAAATGATAGCTTACCATTCAGCTCAGAAGGTAGCATTTCTCCAGAAGGGACTTTGTTATTGGAGGCTTTTTTTATAAATGCAGTTTCCTTAATTCCAGTATAATGATCTTTCCTGACTTAGTTATTGTTGTTTTAAGTGCCTAAAATAAACACTCTTGTTCATGTACTTTCAAAAGAAAACATGAATGCTCATGGCT